>BPLR01013761.1:0-181099 GCA_021605095.1 Caerostris extrusa | reverse complement strand
TTCTCATAATTACCAAAAGCTTTCTCTATGCAAAAAAATAAAGGATTTTAAAATTTATAACAAAAAAATATTAGTGTATGCTACGTTCCGTTTTCGCAACATCAATCTTAAAATGGATCACTAAATTTCAAACTGAAACCTGCTAAAATCCTATTGCATTTATAATGGTATGCAATGCACGAAACATCACAGCATAAATATGTTAGTAGCATAATACACTGAGAAAAACCATTTCAATGGGCAAGGAAGGCAGTTTATCTTTTCAACGGCTATCACTTCACAGATCCAACTTCATTCAATCTGCACCAGAACAAAACACCATTCTCAACTCTGCAATCCAACTCTGGGTGATTCCAGATCTGAATCGTGTTATTTTGGGGGGCGGGTGGCCGTGCGGTTTGCGGGTTAAATGGATGTAAGACCCTTAAAGTGGGGGTGTAGGCCGAATGGGGTGCGCGTCCGTGTGAACGCTAGCACGTGCTGACGGGCTCACCCCCTCGCACGCGACACCACTTTGTGTACATTTCACGGAAATCTGATTTGGATATAGAGTGGGTGTAGTTGGTTCTGTGCTGGTTCTTCAGCGCACGGTTGGCGCACAGAGGTTTAAACTGGGTAGAGTTGTCCATTTATATATATTTTTTTTTTCGTAAGTGTAGCAAAATGTGTCTGTATTTTGCAAGTGGGGTTTTTGTGTATCTTTTTGTCAGATTTGCTACTGGTATTTTGTAGCTTACAGTTTTGAATATTTTAGCAATATATTAGAAACAATTTTACTATTGTGAGACGCGTTGTTTCAAGATTGAATTTTTCATAGATAGTTTAAGAAGAATGAAAAAATAATATAATAATGAACAGAATTTTTAATTAATTTATTATTAATTTAAGTTTTATTATTATGAATTCATTATTAAGTTGGATTAATATGAATTATATATCCTTCAAAAATTATTCCTAATCATAGATACATTTTTAAAAAATTAATATATTTTTATACATGCAAAAAACGTCTCTTACATTTTGTGGGTTTCCCTATAAGTATTCACGATAATAGCTATTATTATAAACTAATTGATCTTTCAGCAATTATGCACATAAATCCTAGCATAAATTTATTTATTCATTTTAGAAAAATTTTTTTATCATATTTGAAATAAATCCAACAAGTACTTAGACAAAATTAAAAATTTTTGTTGGCTAATAAATTTAATTTTAGGTCAGTAGATCTTTTTTGGGTTTAAAATTTCTGAAAATTTCTATTTCTTCTTTGATATTAATTTTTTTTTAATTTGCTAAAGTTCTTTTCTTAGATTTTTACTAATAGTTAAGAAATAATTTTATTAATTTTGTAATTTAAATGCTTTTAAGCAATTCCAAAATTATATTGATTATAATTAATAAACGTTGCTCAAAATAATACACGGATATCTAAAACTAACATTGCACATCAACTTCCTTATAAAGAAAAGAAAAAGCACAAAATACATTGGAATATACGCGGAAGTTACTTATGGTAAATAATAGTTTTAAACTTGTTAGAGAGAAATACGCAATTTATATCTGAAAAATCCATAATAATAAAATATTTTATAAGATACTTTATATTACGGCTCTGTAATCAACAAATATTTATTATTGATTGAATATTACGATATTTATTTATATATGATTGAAAATGAAAATTTTTAATTTAAGCTTCATCTGATCTTATTGATTGGCCATGTTATAGTAAATATTACCTTTCAACTTTTTAGGTAATATTTAATTCTTTAACTTTTTAGAGAGAAAATACTCAACTTACATCTGAAAAATTCATAACATGGCATTTCTTAATAGTATTATGGTTCTGTAACCAACAAATATTTTATTATTGATAAAAGAATGTGATATTTATTAGCATTATGAGTGAGAATGAAACTTTTAAATTCAAGCCATCATCTGATCTTATTGATTGGCGATGTTATTGGCGTCATCGCCATTTAGCCCAGCAGCCAAGCCTTCGGAAGGAAGGGAGGGAGGGCAGCATGCCCTTGTCATGAGCCATTGATTAGACACATGAGACCGGTCGCTTAATAAGCGGGGGGGCACTGCCGGGACCCAGTAAGTATAGCCCGGCTTCATGCTCGGCCAATCTCTCCCCGCATGTTGACAGAATTCAATTGCAGCGCTCTTAATAGATTCCCCCGTCTATCATGATGATCGGACGACGGTGTGAATTTAAAAGACCCCATCCATTTGCCCACCTCGTCATGAGAATCCGCGTATGGCGCTCTCGGATCCCGGTGGAAAGGGTTTTGGGCCCCGAATACATTGGGTTGCAAAATATGAGAGCAGGTTTAAGCATAAAGTATTAAATTGTAAATTCAGTAGTTTTTGTCTCGAGAAGTTGGTTAAATAATTTCGTGCAGCAATTAAGATTCTACATAAAATTATTTTGGATTTTTTGTGCATAGAATAAACGGAACTGTAAAGGTATTTATGCAAAAGAAGCTGATCTTGCTTTAGGCATAAAGTAAATTGTAAAGTTTTTGTCTCGAGAAGTAGGTTAAATGATAATTTCGTGTAGCAATTAAGATTCTACATAAAATAATTTCGAGCACCTTTGTGTGCATATGACGTTCTGATCCCAATTGAAAGGTATTTATGCATAGAATAAATGGAGCTGTAAATCTTGTTTAGGCATAAAGTATTAAATTGTAAATTCAGTAGTTTTTGTCTTGAGCTGCAGCCAATTAGAGCTCTAAGCATATTTATGAATTAAGATGAAGAGGTTTAAGGGGTATTTCCCCCTGTTGATGCTCCGTAATCGGTACGTCAGTTGCCATTGTCTTGAGCATTTTGTTAAAATACTTTCGTGTAGCAATTAAAATTCTACAAGAAATAATTCTGCCACCTCTGCATATGACGTTCTGATCCCAATTGAAAGGGATTTATGCATAGAATAAATGGAGCTGTAAATCTTGTTTAGGCATAAAGTATTAAATTGTAAATTCAGTAGTTTTTGTCTTGAGCTGCAGCCAATTAGAGACTCTAAGCATATTTATGAATTAAGATGAGGAGGTTTAAGGGGTATTTCCCCTGTTGATGCTCCGTAATCGGTACGTCAGTTGCCAGTGTCTTGAGCATTTTGTTAAAATACTTTCGTGTAGCAATTAAAATTCTACAAGAAATAATTCTGCCACCTCTGCATCGGACGTTCTGATTCCAATTGAAAGGGATTTATGCATAGAATAAATGGAGCTGTAAATCTTGTTTATGCATAAAGTATTAAATTGTAAATTCAGTAGTTTTTGTCTTGAGCTGCAGCCAATTAGAACTCTAAGCATATTTATGAATTAAGATGAGGAGGTTTAAGGGGTATTTCCCCCTGGTGATTGCCATTGTCTCCAATCGGTACGTCAAGAAATAATTCTGCCACCTTGTCTCGAGCATTTTGTTAAAATACTAAATCGTGTAGCAATTAAAATTCAGTAGTTTGTATAAATTGAAATAATTCTGCCACCTCTGCATCGGACGTTCTGATTCCAATTGAAAGGGATTTATGCATAGAATAAATGGAGCTGTAAATCTTGTTTATGCATCAAGTATTAAATTGTAAATTCAGTAGTTTTTGTCTTGAGCTGCAGCCAATTAGAGCTCTAAGCATATTTATGAATTAAGATGAGGAGGTTTAAGGGGTATTTCCCCTGTTGATGCTCCGTAATCGGTACGTCAGTTGCCAGTGTCTTGAGCATTTTGTTAAAAAATACTTTCGTTAAAATACTTTCGTGTAGCAATTAAAATTCTATAAGATAATTCTGAAATAGAATAAATGGAGCTGTAATTCTGCCACCTCTGCATCTGACGTTCTGATCCCAATTGAAAGGGATTTATGCATAGAATAAATGGAGCTGTAAATCTTGTTTATGCATCAAGTATTAAATTGTAAATTCAGTAGTTTTTGTCTTGAGCTGCAGCCAATTAGAGCTCTAAGCATATTTATGAATTAAGATGAGGAGGTTTAAGGGGTATTTCCCCCTGTTGATGCTCCGTAATCGGTACGTCAGTTGCCAGTGTCTCGAGCATTTTGTTAAAATACTTTCGTGTAGCAATTAAAATTCTACAAGAAATAATTCTGCCACCTCTGCATCGGACGTTCTGATCCCAATTGAAAGGGATTTATGCATAGAATAAATGGAGCT
This sequence comes from Caerostris extrusa, assembly GCA_021605095.1. NCBI lineage: Eukaryota > Metazoa > Arthropoda > Arachnida > Araneae > Araneidae > Caerostris > Caerostris extrusa. The sequence continues at coordinate 176,918 of BPLR01013761.1, read as the reverse complement.
GTAAATCTTGTTTAGGCATCAAAGTATTAAATTGTAAATTCAGTAGTTTTTGTCTTGAGCTGCAGCCAATTAGAGCTCTAAGCATATTTATGAATTAAGATGAGGATGTTTAAGGGGTATTTCCCCCTGTTGATGCTCCGTAATCGGTACGTCAGTTGCCATTGTCTCGAGCATTTTGTTAAAATACTTTCGTGTAGCAATTAAAATTCTACAAGAAATAATTCTGCCACCTCTGCATATGACGTTCTGATCCCAATTGAAAGGGATTTATGCATAGAATAAATGGAGCTGTAAATCTTGTTTATGCAAATTCAAGTTTGTATCTCCAGCAATTGTAAATTCAGTAGTTTTAAAATAATTCGAGTCTTGAGCTGCAGCCAATTAGAGCTCTAAGCATATTTATGAATTAAGATGAGAGCTCTAGGTTTAGGTTTAAGTATTTCCCCCTGTTGGTACTCCGTAATCGGTACGTCAGTTGCCAGTGTCTTGAGCATTTTGTTAAAATACTTTCGTGTAGCAATTAAAATTCTACAAGAAATAATTCTGCCACCTCTGCATATGACGTTCTGATCCCAATTGAAAGGGATTTATGCATAGAATAAATGGAGCTGTAAATCTTGTTTATGCATCAAGTATTAAATTGTAAATTCAGTAGTTTTTGTCTTGAGCTGCAGCCAATTAGAACTCTAAGCATATTTATGAATTAAGATGAGGAGGTTTAAGGGGTATTTCCCCCTGTTGATGCTCCGTAATCGGTACGTCAGTTGCCAGTGTCTTGAGCATTTTGTTAAAATACTTTCGTGTAGCAATTAAAATTCTATAAGAAATAATTCTGCCACCTCTGCATCTGACGTTCTGATTCCCAATTGAAAGGGATTTATGCATAGAATAAATGGAGCTGTAAATCTTGTTTATGCATCAAGTATTAAATTGTAAATTCAGTAGTTTTTGTCTTGAGCTGCAGCCATTCCATTTTAGAACTCTAAGCATATTTATGAATTAAGATGAGGAGGTTTATTTATGAATTAAGTATTTCCCCCTGTTGATGCTCCGTAATCGGTACGTCAGTTGCCAGTGTCTTGAGCATTTTGTTAAAATACTTTCGTGTAGCAATTAAAATTCTACAAGAAATAATTCTGCCACCTCTGCATATGACGTTCTGATCCCAATTGAAAGGGATTTATGCATAGAATAAATGGAGCTGTAAATCTTGTTTATGCATCAAGTATTAAATTGTAAATTCAGTAGTTTTTCTCCAGCAATTGTTAAAATCTTGAGCTGCAGCCAATTAGAATAAATGGAGCTCTTGTTTAGGCATTAAATTGTAAATTCAGTATTTTTCTCTTGAGCTTATCTAAGAATTAAATTAAGATGAGGAGGTTTAAGGGGTATTTCCCCCTGTTGATGCTCCGTAATCGGTACGTCAGTTGCCAGTGTCTTGAGCATTTTGTTAAAATACTTTCGTGTAGCAATTAAAATTCTATAAGAAATAATTCTGCCACCTCTGCATCCCAATTGAAAGGGATTTATGCATAGAATAAATGGAGCTGTAAATCTTGTTTATGCATCAAGTATTAAATTGTAAATTCAGTAGTTTTTGTCTTGAGCTGCAGCCAATTAGAACTCTAAGCATATTTATGAATTAAGATGAGGAGGTTTAAGGGGTATTTCCCCCTGTTGGTACTCCGTAATCGGTACGTCAGTTGCCAGTGTCTTGAGCATTTTGTTAAAATACTTTCGTGTAGCAATTAAAATTCTACAAGAAATAATTCTGCCACCTCTGCATCTGACGTTCTGATCCCAATTGAAAGGGATTTATGCATAGAATAAATGGAGCTGTAAATCTTGTTTAGCATAAGTATTAAATTGTAAATTCAGTAGTTTTTGTCTTGAGCTGCAGCCAATTAGAACTCTAAGCATATTTATGAATTAAGATGAGGAGGTTTAAGGGGTATTTCCCCCTTGATGCTCCGTAATCGGTACGTCAGTTGCCAGTGTCTTGAGCATTTTGTTAAAATACTTTCGTGTAGCAATTAAAATTCTACAAGAAATAATTCTGCCACCTCTGCATCTGACGTTCTGATCCCAATTGAAAGGGATTTATGCATAGAATAAATGGAGCTGTAAATCTTGTTTATGCAAATTCAGTAGTTTGTATTCCAAATTGTAAATTCAGTAGTTTTAAAATAATTCGAGCACCTTTGTGTATGACTTGAGCTGATTCCAATTAGAACTCTAAGCATATTTATGAATTAAGATGAGGAGGTTTAAGGGGTTAAGATGATTTCCCCTGTTGGTACTCCGTAATCGGTACGTCAGTTGCCAGTGTCTTGAGCATTTTGTTAAAATACTTTCGTGTAGCAATTAAAATTCTATAAGAAATAATTCTGCCACCTCTGCATATGACGTTCTGATTCCCAATTGAAAGGGATTTATGCATAGAATAAATGGAGCTGTAAATCTTGTTTATGCATAAAGTATTAAATTGTAAATTCAGTAGTTTTTGTCTTGAGCTGCAGCCAATTAGAGCTCTAAGCATATTTATGAATTAAGATGAGGATGTTTAAGGGGTATTTCCCCCTGTTGATACTCCGTAATCGGTACGTCAGTTGCCAGTGTCTTGAGCATTTTGTTAAAATACTTTCGTGTAGCAATTAAAATTCTACAAGAAATAATTCTGCCACCTCTGCATATGACGTTCTGATCCCAATTGAAAGGGATTTATGCATAGAATAAATGGAGCTGTAAATCTTGTTTATGCATCAAGTATTAAATTGTAAATTCAGTAGTTTTTGTCTTGAGCTGCAGCCAATTAGAACTCTAAGCATATTTATGAATTAAGATGAGGAGGTTTAAGGGGTATTTCCCCCTGTTGGTACTCCGTAATCGGTACGTCAGTTGCCATTGTCTCGAGCATTTTGTTAAAATACTTTCGTGTAGCAATTAAAATTCTACAAGAAATAATTCTGCCACCTCTGCATCTGACGTTCTGATCCCAATTGAAAGGATTTATGCATAGAATAAATGGAGCTGTAAATCTTGTTTATGCATCAAGTATTAAATTTTAAATTCAGTAGTTTGTATCTCCAAGCAATTGGTTAAAATAATGTCGTGTAGCAATTAAGATTCTACATGAAATAATTCGGGCACCTCTGTGTATGACGTTCCAATCCCAACTGATATTTTTGTTCCCAGAATAAATGAGCTGTAAATATGAGTGCAGCCGATCTTGTTTAGATAAAGTATTAAATTGTAAATTCAGTAGTTTTTGTCTCGAGCAATTGGTTAAAATAATTTCGTGTAGAAATTAATATTCTACATAAAATAATTCGTGTACCTCTACGTATGACGCTCTGATTCCAATTGAAAGGGATTTTTGTGCATAGAATACATCTGTAAATATGAATATTTAAAGAGAAATCTGTTTTAGGCATAAATTTTTAAATTGTAAATTCAATATATTTAAGCTCCAGCATTCGATAAAGAAGATTTCAGGATGTAATTAGAACTCTTTGAGAATCTGCATATGACACTCAAATTCTAGTGAAAAAATTTTTATACTTGAAACGCGCGAGGCTATAAACATAAATACCTTAAGAGAATATATATCATCAAAGATATAAAATATTAGGTTCTTTATATGCCGAGAAATATGTGACGATATCAAGGCAAAATTAAGTTTCTACGAGAAATAATTCGAATCTTTGTTTGATGTAAAGTTCAGATGCTTTATGTGTAGTGTTTTGTGTATGTTACAAGAAATTTGTAAATATGTGTAAAAACTTCAAACTTCAATCGTCGATATTCAATTTTCGCAATTAAATTATTTATATCTTAAGTACATTTATGTTAATTAATAATTAAATGAAATAGAAAAAAATAGTAAAATGTATTGAAAGAAAATTGTTTATGAGCAACAAAAATATTTGCATTGCAAATTATTTTGTTTGCATCATTTCAAGAAATTTGTTGTACCGTAAGGTATTATATATTTATCTCGATGCCTTATTTAGTGTTTGAAAGATTTTCTTTCCTAAACCTCTGTGGATTTGAAAATATTTCCTTAAACCTCTGTTGATTTGAAAATATGTATATTTAAAATATAAACAGTAGAATCCTAGATTCAGCTTCATTAGGTAAATAGATTATATTTTAAGTACACAAATGTTAATTAGTAATCAAATAAAATAGTGAAAAGAAATAAAAACAGATGGAAGTAAGTGAATATTATGGATAATAAAATTATGTACAGAAAATTAATTTGTGTAGCATGATTTCAAGAAATGTTTTATTAATTAATCAAATCTAAAATTTGTTCTCAAGCAATAATAAATTTATAAAATATTTAACAATCCACTTGCGATTGTTCTTATACCACTATCTATCTTCGTTTGCTCTTTTCAAGGCAACATGATGTACACCATAAAAAAAAAAGTCTTAGAAATTTCCCTTGACATCTTTGTGTAATAGAAAATGTTGTAGTACATAAACTACATCGATAGATTCATTGCATAACAAATTAAATGAAAATTGTTGTTGTTGTTTCTTATCCCACTTGGTAGACAGCAGCATCTAGACCAAGTCTAAGAGCCCATGCAATCTCATGGATGGGGGGAAAGGATAGGGCAGCTTCTGTTGAGATCCCCGCAGGTAGGCGTCTGACCCGCAGGTAGGCGTCTGACTTGGTTCCGTGACCGCAGGTAGGCGTCTGACTTGGTTCCGTGACTCTGCCTTTTTTACGGGATAGGGTTGTAAGCCCTACGCCCAACGCTCTACAGTCACATTAGACCGGGACCTAGGGCTTAAAGTGGATTCCGAACAATGCCACCGCCGGGACTCGAACCCGAAATCTGAGGCGCCAGAGCGAAGCTCACTCGGCCATCAGGCCCTAAAATGAAAGTTGGTGCATTTGTTTTGATCTGTTTCTTCATGACATCCTAATATGAAATTGAGATCAAAATATCCTTTCAGGAGTGCCTTTGAAAAAAAAAAAAAATTACATTAAAAAAAAGCATTTCGTAAATGTTGCAACAAAACTACAGCACTTGCAGTACCATTATTTTATTGTAATATTAGAAATTATTGTTTAAATTTCTAATATTACAATACTTTTAACAATGTTTATAACTGAAAAACAAATTTAATACGAAGTGTTTTACATGTTGGATTCCCATTTGGTTGGGATTAAAAAATTGTTGCACCCGCAGTGCAAATGCGTTGCGTAACTGTGCCCTCGTGTGTGGAATGCGCATTAAGTGAGTTGCGTGAGTCATTCTTCTGTTAAATGATAATGCGTGCCATCCACGTCTGGGAATAGCGCAGGGAAGAGCAAATCCGAACCTGCAATCAGAGATAGGGATGCGGCTCATTCCGAAAAGCAGCAACTGCACGGGACGACCCTTTTTTGCAGGGTTACTCTTTCTGCTACTTCCGCAGCTCGCCAACGACTTTTTCCAAAACTTGTCTGCAGTACCATTATTTTATTGATAACTGTGCAAATCTAAATCATAAATAGTGGCATTTCTTTATTAGACAGAATTGAAGACAGACGCTAAATTAGACAGAATTTCCAACTATTTTTTTTTTTTTTTTGCCTTATATTTTTCCTTTTTTTTGCATATCTCTCTCGTATATCTCATCTCTACCTAGGGCAAGGTAGCCTTCTACCAGTTAGAAAGGAAAGGGTGGAACATCAGTGGGCCATGTGCATATCATAAACAGGGGAGGACAGTGCCTCCGAGAAGATTTTTAGGTATAACGGCCCCGCATTTGCGCGTGATATGATTTTTGGTTTTGTCGCTCTTCGGCCATTTTGTGCTAATTAAACCGGGACCTACAGTTTAACTCGGATTCCGAACCACATTATGGAATCTTATGGAAGAAAACCCAGGAGAATTCCCACCGGGCAACTTGACTGTCAATGCGAGATGGTTTTATACACATTGTCACAACATTACCATTAGGTCATCTCATTTTTAAAAGCAGTGACTACAACAATGCCGCCACTTCAGACCTCCTCAATTTCCAACTAATAATTTAAATTTCCAACTGATTTTTGTTTGGTTTCAAAAAATACTACGTAACATTATATACCAAATACCGTAAATTAGTTCGATTTAATTATTGCATAAATATTTTATTATATTGAATAAATATTATATTATATGGTTTAACAGATATATTGTATATTTAAATAGTCTTTTTATTATAAAATATTTGCCCATTTTGAAGCGATCCATTCAGTATATTTTTTTGTTATAATAATTAGCTTTTATCTAAAAGGTTCATAATGTTTTTCATTTCAATGATGCAAACCAAACAGCCTTACGCTCAACGCTCTACAGTCACATTAGACGGGACTCAGGGTTTAAAGTGGATTCCGAACAGCTAAAACATCCATGTCACCATCGGGACTCGAACTTGAAACGTGTGGCACCGAGCGCCAGAGATATTTAAATGGCTAAGAATAAAATAACAATGATAATTCTTAAAAACTATAGCCCCACATGCATGAACAAAATATTTTGGCGAGTGCCAAAATGGCGAAAAATAACAGAATATGGCATGCTCGTCCCCATCAGGAAGGATGTTGAGATACAGATAATTTTGAAAACAAGCCGTATTTTTGTGAGATCACATTTCTTCTTGGAAACAAGCATCCCTATAATTTAGAATGGTTGAAAGATTCTAAAAGAGTAATTTATTTCAGAAAGAACAAGCTGCTCAACAAAATGAAAACATAAAATTTTATTGATTATTTACAAAAATATTACTTATCTCTTTAAAAATGAGTGGGAAAAGAAACTTTGGGATTATTTCTCTATTGTAAAATATTTAGTTAGTTCATTGTATATTTTTGTATTTTAACATATAATTTTTTATTGAGTTTAGATTTAAAATTAATAAATAAACACAAAAAAATACAAACTTTAAAACAAAGCATATTTAAGCAAATTTAATGTCAAAATAAATATAAAATTAATAATACTAAAATATAAAGATGTATTAAATTGTTAGGCTTAAACGAAAAATTTAAATAAGAGATTAAAAATGAAAGAAAATTACAGAAATACATTTACATTTGAATAATTTAAAAATCTTGTACTGTTTACCATTTAAAAATGTTTTTAAATAGGTCTTCTTCTTCATTAGCGCAACCGTTCCATGTTAAGGCCAAGTCTGCCTATTGGTAGATTTCGAAACAGATATTTTCTTTTTACGAGATAGGGTTGTCAGTCCTACGCCCAAACCACTACAGTCATATTGGACTGAAACCTATGGTTTAAAGTGGATTCCGAACCACTACAAACATGCATGGTACATCGGGACTTCAACCCGAAACCTGTGGTACAGAAGGACAGTGCACTAGTCACTTGGCCATAGGCCCTTTAAATGGGTCTAGTTGATAATAACGCAGATATCAATACAATTTCGGCAATAAAATTTATTATTCGTTTATTGCAATATTATCTAAATTGTCAAAAGTTTGTTTAAAACTTTTTAAGTGTAATATTTATCCTATTTCAAATATAAATGAAAATATGTTATTAAGTATTTTGGGAATTTTACCAGATCAATTTCTGTAAAGAATAATTTGTTATGTGTTTTGTTAAGCGTTTTGGGAATTTTAACACATCAATTTCTGTAAAGAATAATTTGTTATGTGTTTTGTTAAGCATTTTGGGAATTTTAACACATCAATTTCTGTAAAGAATAATTTGTTATGTGTTTTGTTAAGCATTTTGGGAATTTTAACACATCAATTTCTGTAAAGAATAATTTGTTATGTGTTTTGTTAAGCATTTTGGGAATTTTACCAGATCAATTTCTGTAAAGAATAATTTGTTATGTGTTTTGTTAAGCATTTTGGGAATTTTACCTGATCAATTTCTGTAAAGAATAATTTGTTATGTGTTTTGTTAAACACATCAATTTGTAAAGAATAATTTGTTATGTTTTGTTAAGCGTTTTGGGAATTTTACACATCAATTTCTGTAAAGAATAATTTGTTATGTGTTTTGTTAAGGGAATTTTAACACATTTTCTGTAAAGAATTTTGTTATGTGTTTTGTTAAGCACATCAATTTCTGTAAAGAATAAATTGTTATGTGTTTTGTTAATTTTGAGAATTTTATCAATTTCTGTAAAAATAATTTGTTTTGTTAAGCGTTTAGGGAATTTTACCAGATCAATTTCTGTAAAGAATAATTTGTTAATTTTGTTACATTTTTTGAATTTTATTCAATTTCTGTAAAGAATAAATTGTTATGTGTTTAAAATCTATAAAAATTTTATTTGAAAAATATTTAAAAATCCCATAATATTTGTATTTAATCAAACAGCTAATATATATATAAATAATTGATAATATTTTAAGTAATTCTCATTCATATAAAAATAGAAATGATATATTTTTATCATTTTTATCAAATTTCTTTGCTAAACTGTCGAAGACGAATACATAATTACGATACTCAATTCTGATACACACTTAAAAAATTGAAGGAAGAATATTTTTTTTTTTAAATGTATTTTTCCTAGAAAGGAAAAACCATTATTTCTTTCGATATAAAATTAAATCTATGTCCCCGGCGCTAATATTTTGTGAGATACGTTTTTGGGAGATTTGTCTTGCCATTTAAGCACGGGCATATAATCGATTTAGGAAACATCTTTCCAAAGCTAAATGCATTCTATAAAACATGGTAACTCTCAAGTAATAAGACCCTCTCTTTGAATCAACGCTTGCAATTTTTTTTTTTTTTTAAGAAAGATTTTAAGAAAAATATCTTTCAAGAGAAAAAGGAGGGGTAAAAAAAGAGGAAAATGATTTTTATCGACATTACTCTACGCTTTTATTTGGTTTGTTCATTTTTTTTTATCTTTAGAAAGTCCACCCATTAGCTCTTGGGGGCTTAAGGATTAAAGATGACATTAACTATTGGTACAAGCATCGAAGCACCTCTAATTTTCCATTCTTTTGTCGTCTCTTACACTTTATTTTTTCTTTTTCTTTTTCTTTTTAATCTTCCATTGCTCTTATAATCACTCCCCTACCCCTTTTCCCTTGCTTTTCTTAGCTCAAATACTGAAACTTTTCTCTTTTCGTTCCCTTGGGTCCGTATATAAATTATAAGAATAAATGTTTCGAGATATTTTACTTCATTTATCATATACTTATAGAAAAATGTATTAAGAGAAGATTTTCCGTTAGAAGAAGAAAATAGAAAAAGTACTATTTCATTTATTTGAAACAAGAACTTTTAGTAACATTTGTTTCTACTTTTACTTAATGTAGCAGTATGATCAAGTTTTACAATGAAATAAATTTCCTTTTTATCGGTTTATATACTGTTGTAATATATTGTTTTTTATATAGTTTATATATTGTATTTTTTTGTACTTAGAAACAAAGTGATGTTTCCTTTTGAGTTTTCTGTGTCATTTTATCTTTTTCTACTTTTAATGAACAAAAATAGCTTACACGTTTAAATTTTATTTATTTATTTTTTTAATTGGGTCCGTATATAAATTATAAGAATAAAGGTTTCTGAGATATTTTACTTCATTCATCATATACTTACTTTTAATGAAATTACTTATTTTTAATGAAATTGCTCGTACGTATTAGATTTTTTTTTGTTTATATACTGTTTATGTAGTTTTGTATAAATTATTATGTTGTATTTATTGTAAGTGGAGATATATAAAGTTTCTTTTATTTCCTTTGTGTCATTTATCTTTTTACTTTTAATGAACAAAAACTCATACCTTTAAATTTTACTTGAAATAAATTTAATTTTTTTTTGGTTTATACTGCTGTGCTGTTTATATAGTTTTTATTGTTTATATATTGTTTTTATTGTAAAGGGAAATGTATAAAGTGCTTTTCCTTTATTTCATTTGAAACATCTTATCTTTCTACTTTTAATAAGTAAATCTCATGCTTTTACAATTTTACATGATTCAATATGTTCTTCATATTCTAGATATTATAAGCTAATAAGAAAATAACGATAATTTGCAGAAATAATTGCAATATATTTTCTCAACTTATATGAAACCGATATTTTTATTGGTTAAAAATTTTTAAAAATAAAATTATTACTAGACTTTTACTATAATATGTATGAACTAAATATAAATTTAATTATTTATAGTCATATATACACATAAATTAACATTCTATCATATAATTATCCAAGACATATGAATTTGTAGTTTGAAGTACGGGGTATGTATTATGGGTTTATATATTCATGCAATGATATACTAGTTGGGTTTTCCTTTTTTTTTTGTGAATTGTTTTAAAAAGTATTTTGTTAATACTAAAAGTTTTTTCAGTTGTCTCATTATCAAAAAGAAATAATTCATTTTATTACCATTAATTTAATTTTTTTTTTACTTAAAATGCTATTTTAAATACTATATCACATAATGATGACTTACAGAAATAACGACAATTTATTTTCAACCAATATAAAGCCTATATTTTTAATGGTTAAAAAAATTTTTAAAAATATCAAAATTCCTGGACTTTTACTATAATATGTATGTATGTATGAACTAAATATAAATTTAATTATTTATGTCTAGTCATATTACACATAAATTAACAATCTATCATATATTCATCCAAGGCATATGAATTTGAATGTGGTATGTGTTTATATATCTATGCAATGATATATTTGGGTCTTTCCTGTATTTGAATATTTTAAAAACATTTTTTGATAAAATTAAAAAATGTGAGTAGGTTAAAGTATTTTTTAATTGTATCGTTATAAAAAAGAAAGCATTCATTTTATTACTGTTAATTTAATTGTTTTTAGACTTTTACTATAATTAATGTATGAACTAAATATAAATTTAATTATTTATAGTTAATCATATTACACATAAATTAACAATTGATCATATATTCAAATAATTATAAGTAGTTCTTAGTATTTGAATAAGATTTTTTTTTTTTTTTTATAAAACAAAAGACGTGAAGATGTTTTTTTTTTTCTGAAAAATCTACTTTAAATACCATACCATATTATAATTATTTCAATGAATAACGTCTGTTACTTATTCATTTTGATTACATCAAACTTTCAAACATAAGTACTCGGTACCACAATAATTGAAGGCAAGCTTCAACATCAAAAATTAAATCGTGTTCAAAGTTGCCAAGCACCATATTCAAGTTTGGGCTATTTAAAGAATGCGCATTACAATAAAAAAGAAGACACTGCACTGGTGCCCACACTTTCCGTGTTAAATTCCTCCCATGCAAAAAGGACATGACTAATGCTCCACACCTAAAAAAGCATCTCAACCCCCCTACGTGTGCGGCATCCCTATCCTTACGTAAATGTGGCGAGAAACGAGTCTGTCATGTGCGGCTCGCGACTGCTTTCTCTGCAAATGGATGGTGTGAGGCCACTTCCCGCTGGGAAAAAGAAGAATTGTTGGGCAATCGACCCCGGATATGGTATCACTTATTCTCATTTTCGCACTTTTTTTCCCGTGAAAGGACATTCAGATGTGTGATAGTCCACGCAGTGAAAGATGGAATGACATTTTTTTAAAAGAAAATGGCTTAAGTGTGATGCAAGTATTACCATAATGTCTTACTAATGTTCGGTTTGTTTTTGGTGATTTGAAAAATGACTAGTCTTGTTAAAAATTTCCTTATTATTCTTATTTCGTTTTTGTTTCTTGTTTTCTTTTTTTATTATACTTATTTTCGTAATTTACAAATTATTTGCATTTAATACCGTAAAACATTACAGAATCATAATACGAATCGTGTTTATGAAGCTAACGTATTTTTAAGCTCATTTAATTTGTGAGATAAAATGCATTGCGAATTGTTTAAATATTTTAAAATCAAAATAATATTTTATCCAACTTTAGTCAGTTCTCAGCGAACGTGCAAGAAGGCTAATTTTCGAATTGATGTCCATCATTACTTTACTCGATAATAGATTATCAGATTATTATGACCCGATGATTTCAGAGATGACACGCTATTATGATAATTACCATAATAATTAAAGTGTATAAACGTCTTGCAATGGCAATCAGGCTGCTTAGTGGATATTTTCAGGTTTCTCACATTTGACCAGCAAATACGGGACAGTTACACTTTAAAATTTTCCAGAAAACAATACCGTCCCTTCACCCCTCGTTAGTGGACTGTTTGTGATATATATAAACATAAAATGAGGTCTACTGATAAAATACCAATAAAAATCATGTTTTGTGCAAATATAGTTAAGGAATGTATTATATTACAAACATTGCTATTGTTGTTAAACTTTGTTATATTTATTATCTTCTCGGTTTTTTTGGTAAAGATAGAGTAAGCTGCTTTTTAATTTTTTTCTCATTTGAAGCTTTTGGATGTTTATCATATATAAATATAATTGACGTCTAATTGCTTTGAAAAGTATATATATATATATATACGAACAAGAAATAATTAAATTTTATTGACGATATTTAATGATAAACACAGAATGCACAATTAATGCTTATTATACAAATAAGCAAAAGATGTGATTTCTTGAATACAAATGGGTTTCAAAAAGGAATATGGATTCCCTTAACAGAAAGCAACATCGCACACCTATAAGACATGGAATCAATGAAGTTATAAATAAGGGACTGGGACATGATCTCCCACTCCTGTAGAAGACAGTTCTCCAACTGCTGAATTGTTTCTAAGGCTAATGGCCGACTAGCAACCTTTGTCGTAAGAATGTCCCATGCTCTATTGGGTTCATGTCTCGGGAATATGCTGGCCAATCCATTCGAAGATTTCCTTCGTCAAAAAGGGAAATTGTCGATTAGCTGATAGCTATGAGGCGTTATCTTTGAGAATGAATTCATCCTCGGTTGATGGGATGTAAAGAAACATTTCAAATTTATACACGTGTCTTTTGAAGGTTAGGGCTAACTAAAAATTATATAAATTTAATACTAGTAGCGCCATCTATTTGTCAGCCTACGAATATTTCAGCCCACTTGTTATATCGCTGAGCCGATATTGCTCCATTTCTGGTAATGTGCAGGTCGGTGTGTTAATTGATAAAAATACCGGCCCGTCCATTACTCCTTCCACCAAATCGGACACTTTCATGCACGAATACAGGAATATTTCGTGTACCAGGTTCTGTCCAAATGAATATCCTCTTATTGTTATATTGTACACTAAAGCGGGACTCGTCCGTTAAGAGAATGCTGATTCACTCATCTCGTTCCCATTGCAGATGCTCCAGTGCTCACCTCCTGGGGGCAGCACGGTGGCCCCGTATCAACGAACACACAAACCATAGCACTGCGAGCCAAATGGTGAAGTCGATTTCGAACAGTCTGAGTCGAAACTCTAGTACAGTAAGAAAGGTACAGTCTAAAGGTGCTGTCGCAAGAAAGTGACTTTCGTAGTACGTTTTGTTCTAGCCTTAGTGTTAAATACCGATCCTCATTTTGTGTTGTTGTACTGGTACACCTTCTTCCTTTCCGTTTCCAGTTGTTGTTTTTTTACTATTGTGTTATTTTTCATGAAAATTCTACATTTTGTGTCCTTCGTTTAATATAATTATGAGCGGCTAAGTAGCAAATAAACGGTGCGCAGTAGATCTACCCCCGTGGTGCACCTGGTAACACTTTTCAGTGGCTAAAAGATCTACAACTTGGCATTATGTTTCCAACCAGCCACTGGACAGGACTGCCTGCGTAAACATCTTTACAGACTCAAAATTGTTCCTTCCCCGATATGCACTCTGTGCAGCTCTGGAGATGCTATGGACTCCACACATCTACTGCACTGTCCTGCTCTGAGCAAGACTTTTTTCTCGACGAGTGATATTGGGAGGCTAGAGATATGTCAGATTAATGAAACTCTGTTGCAGCATGTTTTGTTGTTTTCTCTGTTCTTTTTTTTTTATTTTTCGTTGTTCTGTAACTGTTCATAATCTGCCATTGGAAGTAAAATAAAAATATTAAAAAAAAAGTTTCCAAAATCAATTCCATGCTCTGGAAAAGACACTTTGAGAAACTCCTAACGCTTCCGCTACAACGGATAGCGTTTGACCAGCCTTTTAAATGATTGATAATCCTCCAGGTTACTGAATCAGTTAAGTCGTCATGCTGAGACAACATAGTCACTGTTACAAACATTCAAAGAAAGTCAATAGTTTTAATCTCCTCCTAAAGAATGAATGCTGCAGGTTGCTTTGCATTCTTTATATAAAACGCGTAATTTTCGACTTCATAGACAAAATTTGCATAATCTAAACATTGTAAACATTATAATTTTACTTTTAAACCACTTCTACTTCAGTTTTATTTTTGTTAACATATATATATATACAGAGAGCTTAAAAATAGAGTAATGTTTCAAATTCCTTTTTTTTTTTTAAAATTCTGTTGCTTACAGTTTGCCATTCTTTTTCAGTCTCTTAGGTAAAAAACTACATTCAAGAGCCAAAACATTATGACCACCTGTCAATAACGAGTTGGCCCACCATTGGCGCACAATACAGTTTCAAACCGCCTTGGCATGGATTAATACCACCACTTAATACCAGTTAAATACCACTTCCACCTGATCACGTGCCTTCCACGTCATCCAGGCGAGTTCATTGCAAATGTAAGGGTGGTCATAATGTTTTGGCTCTTGAGTGTATAATACATAAACTAGCCATAAACTAATAATTCAATTATTTTTCCCTTTTAATAAAATTTATCTTGTAAAAATAATCACTTCGAAGTGAAGGAAACATTTTAAATGTTAAAATATAGAACATTTAATATATAAAATTAGAATATTTAAATAAAAGGCAATAAATTTTCTTTAAATTTATTAAAATTTTTATGTTTTGTAAAGTAAATTAAATTAAAATTTAATTAGATTAATTTTCAAAAAAAAATTAATTTGAATTTTAAAGCATTGAGGCTCCTTCAAATTTGCCATAACAGTTATATATTCATGAAAAAAATTAAAATTTACTTGTCTAAAAAAAAGATTTTTAAAATTTTAAAGATAAAATTAAATAAATGGGAAGGTTTTTATTATTACTATTAAAAAAGGCCGTTGAATATTAGATCATTATGCCTTATATAAGTAGGAAGCAATACTGGAATGACAAGAAATGGCTAAACAATCTTTAAATAGTAAAACTCTTTTGGTGCAATAGAAGCGTAATATGGTTTTTCTAGTTTTTATTGAACATTCTGAACAACTAATAAAATACCGAAATATTACTAGGCATATTAAAAACTAATTGATTTTGTTATGCCTAATTGAAAAAAAAATCATTTGTTATTATATTAGAATACCTTACCTTATCATTACAAAAATTTTTCCATTTTCTGTTTGAAATACAAAATAATTGCAAATAACCAAAAGAAAATATTTTGAACTATACATTATATAATATTTTGCAGAGAAATTAGTTTCCTTTATAATAAAGACTGAATTTTGAAGTTTAAACAATCACAAGTTTCTATTCTTTAAAAGAGAATATTTTTTTCTCATTATATCAAATTCAGCAAATATCCAATTGAGTGGAAAAATAATATTGTTCCAATTTTTTCATTAAGAGTTCAGGACAACATACATATTGATATCCTATTATGCAACATATCTAATAATCTTCGACAACAAAAACAGATTTTAATAATACAAGAACATAAAACTTACGCATTAATCAAGATTCCATATCACTTCCAGATCGAGACTGATACGACTAAATTAAAATGTGGTATTACATAATAATGTATGTCCATGTTATGCTTTTCCTTTTTACCTTTTTTTTTTTATACAAACCAAATAATTTCAACTCTTTTCAAAGAAGAAAAATATGTTTTGATGTAAATTAGAGATGTATATGAATATATCTAAAACACTTTTATGTTTTTGGTAAAAGCCTATGAATTAGTTTTATAGAAGTATTGAAAATTGCAATTATGAAAAACATGTATAGGTAAATAAAATGGACAATTGAAGAGGGAATAATACAAATTTTAATTTTTGCATCAAATAATTTGATGCATCAATATCAAATGCTCATTGCTTTTAGTGCTGTCTTGGTCTTACACACACAGCTTACTTGAATGTTGTTATGTATAGCAAATATTAAATTAAATTTTAAAAAAAGGATAAAAATATTTATAATCAGTTTAATTGTTATGATTTTCTTTATAAAAATTATCAATGCTCAAACTATTTTGCTATTTATACATGATTTAATAAAATGTTTTTTATTTATTTTTTATTAGTAAAAAGTTTTTTAAGGTGATAAGGGTTTTTTAAAAATTTTATTTCAATATTTCAAAACAAAAAAAAAAAAAAAAAAAAAAAAATTTCATCATAAATGAAACCATTAATAAAGTTTACTCGCTAAAATTTTTTTAATTATGAAAACGTTTTGAATAGTTCAATTTTAAATAATTTAAAAGTTTTTAATTTAAACATTTTTTAATGTTCCGCATCAAATATATATGCGATTAATTTTCATTTGTATGAATTTTGAAGTAGAAAAGTTTTATTACGATACCATTCATTTATTTTTAAATTAAATTATTTTTTAAATTGTATGAATGATATACATTTTGTAACCTTTGAATAATATTTTTGCATTTTTATTTATTTTTGCATTTTTTAAAACTATTTTCATACTTTGCACACATACCATGATAAAAGATATAATTACTACTTCAGTTGTCATCAGCACATCTAAGCCATGTATATTAAATCAATCAGTAAGATATAATTTATCAAGCAATGCATTAAATATATTTTTTAATCAATCAGTAAGATAAAGCAATATGTAAAAATTAATCAATCAGTAAAATAAATCAATTTATATTATTATGAAACAAGGTGCATTAAATATAGTTTTTAATTAAATTAAAGTTTTAAAATTCTGTTTGCATATTTTGCATGCATCCATGACAAAATATAAAATTGCTACTTCAATTGTCGCCAACAAATTCAACCATTTGAACAATATCTTCAACATGAAACCGTCTAAAAATATTTAAATCCATACTAAGCTATTGGTTATTTTTCATGAGGGTGGTCTCTGTTATGCCATTTGGACTTCAATCGCATTGATTTCTTTTTGTACGAAAGCGCTACCTCATATTTTTCGTACTAGGTATTGTTGGCGACTAATTAAGCATGTATAAACAGACGCCAACTGACCATCCAAAGCAGTCTAGGGATGTCTGCTTCTGCTGACACAAACGTAGGTGGCCAGACTGAATAAGAAGAAGATGAGCAGACAGGCCAGTTGTGCTGTCTGCTTTCCTAAAAGGATTCGGACGGGGATCTTTTGTTATTGGCGTATTATTTGTGTTTGAAGGAATATTGTTTGAAAAGGGATGTTGTCATAAAATAAGTCTGTCATATTTGGTAAGAGAATCATTCATGCGATATCCTCTTTTTCTATATTTCATGCAATAGATTTTGTAAACAAACCTTTATTTTTTGCAGAATTAAATATTAATTAATTATATGTTTAGTTGCAATACTAAACAAAAACATCAAATAACAAAAAGTAATATATAATATACTTATTGCTAAAATACAAACCATTGAAATTGGGCAGTTCATCGTGAAAATTGCTTTTTGTGGATCATTAATTCTTCATTTTATTATGTTAATGGTCTATCATGACTAATTTTTTAGTAAATATACAATCCAAATTAATTTTTATGTATAAAAACAATCTCTAAACAGCTCCATCCTTCCTGTGTATGTTAAATTAGAAATAAAATGTTATAATGATTATAAAAAAGTTCAATATTATATTGCATTAATATTTTAAAAAGTACTTTGTAAGGAATTATTTAATTTTCTTGGTATAGTTAAATATTTTATATCCATTTAATTCTTTTTAATTTTTTTAATTCTGATTTACAAATATATTAGATACACAGGAACTATAAACATTTACCGAAATCTCGTATTTGGCCCATTTTAATTAAATATTCATTTTAAAATCTGTATTATCCCATTTATGAATTAGTCAAAATTTCTTTTAAATAACCTTTTGAATTTAGATTATTTCTATTAATAGTAATAGCCTTTAAATCAGATGTCTGATTAGCCTTTAGTTTATTTAGAACTCTAAAAGTTTAAAGGATCCTTTAAAGGTAAGTTGTCTTTTAGTTTAGATGTTTATTTTTATTTTAGAAAATAATAATGATTCTAAAAATTTCACATCATACAATCATTTAAACATTCACAAATCTTATTTTTTGTGTATTATTGTTATATTTGTTTTTTTTTTTTTCATTTAAACTTTTGAACGAAAATAATATTTAATGCAAATTCATTTTAACACGTATCTAATTCTTGCAATTAACTATACATGCTTTAATAAATAAGAATAACGGAACATTGTATTAATATACACTAAATTAAACTTTTAAAGTGGTCATAAAAACATTTCAAAGCATTGGACATAGATTTTCATCAACTATAGATTCATAATATTTTAATTTTTTATTCTAAATAATGAATAGAAAATAATTATTATTCACTATAATAAAACTAGAATGAATTTTGGATAATATTTTCTAAGACATCTATGTTGATCGGTTCTTCTCACATCAATTGCCAAATAAAAAAGGGAAACTTGATCATGTTATTCTACAAGTTACGAAAAAAAATTTCTTGTATCTATAGAATAAAATGGCTATAGTTAAAGTTCGACGGACATGAAGATAAGAGGACATGTATCTGTCGCAACAAATTATTTAAAAATAGAATTTTTATTCTCTCCGCCGTTCAAAGACCTTCTATTTACTGATCACTTTTATCGTCATAAATATCTCTTCAACTTCAGGTAACCAAAGCAAATCTCTTCCCTTCCACTTGGCACACACAAAAGCCCTTTCTTCCAAGCGCAGTTGAAACCTGAGACAAATTTGACCCGTATACTACTTGTGGCAGACTTTTCAACGGGGAATTCTGTTGCTGCTACACAAGAAGAGGGTAAAAAAAAAAAAAAAAAAAAAAAAAAAAGAGACGATCTCTCTCTTTCTCGAAAACGCGACGAAAAAACCATCTCCCCTTCCACAACGGCCATAGAAAGAGATTGTAAAGAATAGCTGTTTTGAAGAGATACTTCACAAAATAAAAAAAAAAAACATATGATGATGAGGAGGTTAAAAAAATGGTGAACATTGTAACATACTTGTGCCTTGTAAGTTCAACAATGAAGAAGATGGGCAAGTATCAACTGAAGTCAATGATGTAGAATAATCGGTTTTCTTTCAAAGCCTTTAGCCGATTTTCTGGGGTTGTTGCAATAGTTGTCCTCTCTGCGGTATTGTTCCAGAGGGGGTCTTCTTTCCGCTTGTTCGATGTCCAATGGGGTGTGTGCACCCGATAGAATGCCTCATTACTCTTGTATGGAATCGTCTGCAAAGTCTGACTTGTGGATTTACCTACAGCAGAGATGGGGGAAAAGTAGTTCTGGAAATAACCCCAAAGAATGGTTTAAATTTCTATTCATATGTTCGGGATGTAAATTATCCAACGTTCGTTTTTTTTTTTTTTTTTTTTAAAGGAACTCTTTTGAGTAATTTTATTTATTGTAAGCATTCTATTTCAAAACTTGTATTTAAATGTTTCCAGACGTCGTAAAAAATTTAAATACTTTTAAAATGTAATAGCATCCCAGATGTAGATTTAAATTGACCTTCAAATAGTTGAAAATAAACTTTTCATGTTTAACAGCTGCATATGTTTTATAATAATTGCATTAACAATGCAAAAATGAGCTATTATTTAGATTGATAATATCATGTTTTTAGATGATCTTAATAATAATGAGATGGTTATAAACTGCTGGATGAAAATTTTTAACCAAAATTTTGAAACATAATTCAAAGACTAAAAAATAAACCTAATTATTATAAACTATATTAATTACTGGAAATGTTACAATGTTAACAACAATAAAATAATTAATTTGATTAAAATAGATTGTTTTCTTTTTCGATTATACAATGAACTTATTTTAAAATAGATTTATTTGGAGATTAATTAATAGTTATTACTTTTCTAAATTCTTTGTTATAATTTATGATTGCTGCTTTTTGACGGTTATAGAGTTTATAAGCATAAATTTGCACATAGCTGCTAGTTTTGAAAATGGAAATTATTTTAAAATTATTAATTACAAAGTTATTATTATTATAAAAATATTTATTTTCTTCTTAAACGAATTTGAAAAATTATGCTTTAAAATATAAAATAGCAATATAATATTTTAATTTAAAAGCTTATTAGATGTTAAGAAATGCATCGAAGATATCTGAAAAATTTTCAATGAATAAATTTTTTTTCTGTTTATTTCTATTGAAATCTAAAAATAAGAAAAAATTGAGGGAAAATCTAATGCTAATAATAATCGAATCTAAATAATTAATCGAATCTTTCTATGCTGTTACCATGCAAGACTCTTTTTCAAAAATTAAAATTCTACCAGTTAAAATAAAAAGGCAATTTAATCATCCAACCTAGGTGTAGATCATTGTCTTTTATCTTTTTTGCAATACAAAAGAATTGAAAAAAGATAAGATAACACATATTATAAATCCCTAAAAGAATAGCATATTATTACATCGAGAAAGCTCCACCAAAGCTAAAAAGTTCTGAAAAAATAAATTGTTTTATAATTATTAATTACAAAATTATTAGTTATTACCTGTTATTACTTTTTCCGAATTGAATTTGAAAAATTTTGCTTTAAAACATAGAACAGCCAGCAATATAATATTTTTAATATAAAAGCTTATTAGATATTAAGAAATGTATTGAAAATATCTTTACAATTTTTTGAAAAATAAATTTTTCATAGTTATTTCTATTGAAACCTAAAGATAAAAAAAGGCTTTCTTTTCTATGTTTTACTATGCAAGATTCTTTTTCCAAAAATTAGAAATTCTACCAGTTAAAAAAAAAAAAAGGCAAATCAATCATACTACTCAGATATAGATAATTGTCCAACTTTTTTTGCAAGACAAAAGAATTGAAAAAGATAGTATAACACATACTATAAATCCCTAAAAAGAATAGCATATTGCTACATGAATACATCAAATTTTGAAGAAGTTCAACCAAAGCTAAGCTCTAAAGTTCTTTATTTTATAATTATTAATTATAAAATTGTTGTTGTTATTATTACCTATTGTTTACTTTCGTCTTAAATAAATTTAAAAAATTATGCTTTAAAACATAAAATAGCAATATGATATTTTAATATAAAAACTTATTAGATATTAAGAAATGCATTGAAAATATCTTTTAAAATTTTTTGAAAAATAAATTTTTCATATTTATTCTATTGAAACCTAAAGATAAAAAAAAAAAAAAAAAAAAAAGCTTGCCTTTCTATGTTTTATTACGCAAGATTCTTTTTTACAAAAATTAAAAATTCTACCAGTTAAAACAAAAAGTGCAACTAATCATACAACCCAGGTGTAGATCATTGTCCTTCAACTTTTTTGAAAGACAAAAGAATTGAAAAAAGATGAGATAACACACACTACAAATCGCTAAAAATTATTGTTACATCGATACATGGAATTACCCCAGTTTGAAAAAATTTCTACCAAAGCTAAGCTCTAAAGTTCTGAAAAAAATAAATTATTATTACCTATTATTAACTTTCTAATTAAATGAATTTGAAAAATTATGCTTTTAAAATTTAGAACATCAAATTTTTTAATATAAAAGCTTATTTGATATTAAAAATGCAATGAAAATATCTTTAAAATTTTCGAAAAATAAAGTTTTCATATTTATTACTAAAACCTAAAGATAAAAAAAAGTTGGAAAAAAAAAAAGCTTTCTGTTTTACTATGCAAGACTCTTTTTCAAAAATTAAAAATTCTACCAATAAAAAAAAGGCTTTCAATCATACAACCTAGGTGTAGATCATCGCCTTTCAACTTTTTTGCAAGACAAAAGAATTGAAAAAAGATAAGTTAACACACACTATAAATAGCTAAAAAGAAAAGCATATTGTTACATCGATAAATTACCCCAGTTTGAAAAAAAGCTCTAAAAGTTCTGAAAAAATAAATTACTCAATTTTAAAATTATTATTATTATTACCTATTATTTACTTTCTTCTTTTCTTTCTTTCTTCTTAATTGTTTTAGACTAGTATGATATTTTTAATATAAAATCTATTAGATATTAAGAAATGCATTGAAAATATCTTAAAAATTTTGGACAAATAAATTGTTCATGTTTATTTCTATTGAAACCTAAAGATATAAAAAAATCTTTCTATGATTTACTATGCAAGACTCTTTTACAAAAACTAAATTATACCATTTAAAAAAAAAAAAGAATCATGCAACCTAGGTGTAGATCATTGTCCTCCAACTTTTTGCAAGACAAAAGAATTGAAAAAAGATAAGATAACACACTATAAATCCCTAAAAAGAATAGCATATTGTTGCATCGATACATGAAATTACCCCTCAGTTGAAGAAAGCACTACACGCTTCTAACAAACGACACGAAGACCACTTTTGTTATAGGCTATCAAACACACCAAAGTCTCAACTTGATGAAGTGCTGAAGATTAATTGAGTTTTTTTTTTACCCTGGCGGAGGATATTTTTATTTATTTCTTCCATCCCTCCCACTTTCAACGCACGAAAATGGACTGCAAAGGAGGGGGCTTCAAAAGTTTGCCCCCCTTATCCCCCTCCTGTCTTTTGAATCGTTTCGATCATTCAGTGACATAGAGGCAACAATGAGGAAATTACGCCAAATCAAGACCTGATATGTGACGTGTCAGGTATTCTTGCAAAAAACATACGACTGAAGAAATGATTTGACATGGGGATGATGATGATATATGACTGAAGAGTGTTAATGGTGAAAAGAAGTGGATATGTAGGTAGTGATGACTTTTATAAACTCGCACGATTCGTAAATGAATAGAATATTGTAAATTAAAATTCAAAAGCCCAAAAGAAAGAAAAAAATTGTAATGCAGATGGATTGAGTAATATCGGTTCTTTACAATTGCGGAATGGACATGCGGAAGAAAAGCTTTTTCTTTGAATAGGTAGTGAGAAATGAAACAAATTAATTTTCGCTGCCTTGTTGTCCATTCATTTCGAGTTTTGTAGCGTAACTTCAAAGTTCTGTTCCTGTTTTCCATTAAAAGAAAACCTTTTTTTTTTTTTTAATTTGATGGATTAATTACGTTTTAAATGCTCAAAGGAAACAATTTTCTTTTCAATCTAAATTTACATTTATTTCTAATCATGGGTAAAAAAAAATTACACAAAAAAAAAAAAAAAAAAATGTTATTCATGTCTCAATAAAATTTCACTTACTAGCTGTAATTGTATTCTAGACAATCGAGTAATTTAAATACACAAGGAAATTTTTCACGAGGGTCATTCTTAAAGAAAAAAAAAATGACAGACATTCGTGGTTATAAAACTTTATTATACAGTTGAAACCTTACTTTTTGGTATAATCGTCAAAGACATTGCTTAACATGTTATAATGTTTAAAAAGCTTTAAAATATTTTCCTCAAAATAATCTTGGGCTACGACTGGAGTCCCTCTATAAGAATATAGCAAAGTACATCATCATTGTGGCAGTGAGCAGCACAAACCACTGTTCATGTGCCTGAAGATACAGTATATGAATCCGTACCAAATCTGACTACAAAAGAGGTAATAAAAAACTGAAACTCAGCAAAAATTCTTGTGTGAGTATAGTTCAGTTCGTCGCTCTACGTATTTTTTGCACACTTTGGGCTAATAAGACAGGGACCAACAGTTTAACGTGGATTTCGAACCACTAACAAACATCCATGCCACCAACAGGCCGCTTGGAGATGGTCAGAACGTTAGCCAACTAGCCAACAGGCCGTTTGTATGACTAAAGAGCTGTGCGGCCGACAATTATCTTCAACCAACACGATACTGTAAGCTACCATGCTTTGACGCTTGTTTTGGATAACTCGTTTGAGTTTGCATGATGTTCAAAAATAGACTTCTGAACTTATAGTCGAAATATGCTTCATGACCTTTTTGGGGCATCCCAGAACTCTTTCACCATAAGCTATTTAATAGAAAATATTTGGCGAACTTTTTGAGAATTTTACAATTTATGACTTGAACACCATTGTATCGATTGCCTTTAGCTTACAAGGTTCACGTACCTTAATCAGGTCTCGTCGTTTGGTCGCGATTAAGAAATTAATTTACTTATATTGTATAAAACCATAGAAAACCCCAAAAGTAAATCATTTAGTCAATAAATATTATATTCGTGACACAGCTGTCGCAAAAATTTTCCCGTACAAAAATCGTATTAATCTAGCTTTAATTTCCGCATACAAAACTCGTATTAATATTAAGTGTAATTGGCGAAATTTTCTGTGACAGATTTCATTTTCAGCTGATGTAGCAAACAAATCAACTGCAGCACGATTTTCTAATTCTACTCCTGAATACTTATCGAACACCTTCCTACAGCGTCACAAGAATAAGATTGACAATACATTTCTCGTACATTCATAAACGGGTTTTTTTTAACATTCATATATTCTTCATAGAAAATAAATAATTCAAGAATGTAATCATGTTTTCTAATAATCATATAACAAATATTTAAATGTATACATTTTTTTAAATATTAAAGAAACCTTTTTTTTTCCTATGTTCTCTACCGTACTTCAAAAAAAAATTATATTTATCTCTAAAACAAATACCAAAAATTAATAATTAATAGAAGAAATAAATTATTTCAAATTTGAATAGTTATATTTGTTAAATTATTTTATAAAATACTTGCATTGACATAATTAAGCACAGTAAATTTTTTTGAGCCCTATGACATCAATGAAAAACGCAATTCTAATAAATTGTAATAAATATGCTTAAAATATTTTTCAATGTGCTTCTGTATCTTTCAAATACAGAAGCACAAATGAAAAAATATGTTTCACTATCACGACCAAAAATATATTTCACTATTCACGATCACTTTAACTTCACAGCAAAGTACCTAGAGGCAAATATGAATCACATTCGCCATTACCCAGTGTGGTCACTTAGCCACACTCACTGCTACATTGCAACAGCATTTTGCCAATTAACTTTGAACGAACACTTTCAGGCATGGCTTCTGAAAGAATTAGCAGCTTCCTAATTTATATGGATTATAGAATCCTCAGAATTCTGTATGAATGGAAAATCATGATTTTTTTTTTACATAAACCCCTGCAAATAGAGGACAAATCGAACTGTCCATAATTTTGTAATAATATTTAATCAAATTAATTTATTTTAATAATAAATAAAAGTAAAACATCATAAAAAATATAAAAAAATAACCAGAGACTTATAAACTACCACTAACACGAAATCCATTTAGAGTCAATCAAATGGTTAATTACAGTTATCGTTTTTACAGACTATTAATCTTTTCTTCTCGATTGGTATGATATCATTTTCTCGATGATATTTGACGTGGTTGAAGTTCGATGATTGATGACTTAGAAACAGGATAATGAATCCGTAACTAAAATTTTTTTGTTTTTGGATTATATTTTGAAGATCTTCTCATATTGAGTTAAAAATGTATTTATGTTTCGCTAGAATAGGAAAGTTTGTACAGTATTCAGACCATTTTGTAGAAAATAGTTATTCAATTTTCTATGTACATGTATTACTTTTGCAGAGATTACAACTGATTCAGATCCTTTATGGAGATCGTTGTCATGTTAAATCATCTTCTATATATTGTACAGTATATAACTCAGGTAAGTTAAAGGAACCTTCTTCTCTCACTATACGCGTCAACTCCATTGTTTAAGAATATTTATGGAGAACAGGAATTCTCGCTAATTACATTTGGCCATATTTTTCCAGAAAGCTTTGACCGTAGATCGCTTAATGTCAGAATGTCATGCTTAATACAAAGTAAATTTTTAATTTTTTTCTTATTAGTCATTACTGTGAGAGATTAATTTGTTCTAAAGTATACCTGAAAGATCGTTTGACGTAAAGTGTCTTATGAGCTGTAACGAAGAATTCTCATACTTCGAAAGGTATATTTTGGTGTTTTGCAGATGTAGAGTGAATCTTGTTAATTATTAATGTGATACTAACATTATTAATTAGATGATAATATACCGACATTATTATTTAGTAGAAACACTATAAAAGACAATTCGTTTCTACTTAAATATTTTTTATTATCACAGATAAAAAAATTATTAAACCGTTCATTGAAAATAGTGGCATTAACCACGTTCTTATTAGCCAATCAATAAATCGAAAGTTTATTGATATTTTGTCCTTTAAATACCCAGGTATTTTTATATTAATATAAAAAATTATATATAGGTATTTATTACTAGTAAATGATCTCATTAAGCGTCCTTAAGCATTGCAACAGAAAATAAATAATATACTATTTTTCGCTACTGTATTGCCACAAGTTGTTTTGTGAGCTTCAACATATTTTATTGGATATCGTTGGCTGCATGTTAATCATAAAATGTTAGTACACATCCAAATCTTAGATTATGTAACGAATGCCTTTTTTTTAATTTTAAAAACTCTCCACAGCTTTTGAAAAGGCTAGCTTCTTTTCAACTTGTAGATGATTATTGATGCTAAATTTCCTCATCAATCCACAAAAGATTACATGTAATGGTAAAGATATCACTTTATATACTATGAGTATTTAGTCTTCTATCCACATCATTAACGATTTTTACTTATCATCATTAGCATTATTTCTTTGTGCATGAAGTTGTGCTCATACAGTCAACTTGCTTTACTTTTTTAAATTTTAGGCTATACAATTTTAAGTAAAATATTAAGATTATAATTGTTTATAATTAACCAGTAAATGTAAAAGTTTAAAAAAAAAAAAATTTTATTAGAAAATGTATAATACACCTGTAATGGTACAGGTATCACTTGGTATATATTATGAGAGTTTAGTATGCTATCCATATCGTTAATGGTTTTTACATATTTTCATTTGCATTATTTCTTTATGTATGAAGCTGTGCTCTTACTCCTAAATAACTGCTATATTTTTTAATTTTAGCCTGTACAATTTTCAGTAAAATATAAAGATTATAATTGTTTATAATTAACGAGCAAAAATGAAGTTTTAAAAAAAAGTATAATATACATCTTTTTCCTACTTCTACTGCGCTGATTCACTTGAATGGTTTTCATTATAATTAAAAATTAATTGTAGAAATATGGGGGCAGCATAACGTTTTTAAATCAATCTAAAACGAAATCATGTAAAAAAAAAAAAAAAGATATATGAATCAGACATAATTTTAGCAGAATTATTACTATTAACAATTAATAATATATAAAATTTAGATAACCTACTTACTAATTTGGTTTTTAAATGCAATTTTTAAATAATATAAATTAGTTTACATGAAATTTTTAACAAATTTTTATTCCCATAAATAAATATTCAAAATTATTTTTCTATAAGATACAAAATAACAACGGCCTCGTTTAACGATCTACTTTGAAAGAAAAAAAAACATTATTATAAAGACATCCGAATTGATGGAAAAACCAATAATATCAATAACGAATTCATGGATATTTTTGTGTTTGCTTTATGCATATTAATTTCCTTTTATCTCCGAATCTTCGTTGTTTCTTCCAAAATACTGGTATAAACACAATATCATTTCCTATTTCCTCATGATTAAAATAACCCGAAGCAAAACGAAACATTTCATACCTTCCAACATTTCATTTTCTCTCTGCAAGAGATATGAATATTTCATTTCCCGTTTCTTACCATAAACTTCTGAAAAGACTAGTTTATTTTCAACTTAGGATATCGATGATAATTGATGCTAAATTTTCTCATTAATCCACAAAGGATTATTTGTAATGGCCCTGGTATCACCAGATATCTACTATGAGCGTTTAGTCTAGTATCCATATCATTAAAGGTGTTTACATATCTTCAGTTGCATTTTTTCTTTATGTATGAAGTTGTGCTCATATTCCTGAATACCTGCTATACTTTTTTTTTTTTAATTTTAGCCTCTACAATTTTAAGTAAAATATAAAGATTACAATTGTTTATAATTAAAAAGCAAATGAAGTTTTAAAAAATTCGATTAAAAAATGTATAATACACATTTTTCTCCTATTTCTACTGCTCTAATTCACTTAAATAAAAAAAAAAAAAGAATCTTCTTTATATTCAACACCTATGTTATCAGTTAAATTAAATTAAAAATTAATTCTACAAATATGTGGGCAGCATAAAGTTTTTTTTATTTTTAAATCGAGCTAAAAAAATCATGAAAAAAAATATGTTATGTGATTCAAACATAATTTTAGCAAAATAAAGGCTCATTGACAATTTAAACAAATAATAAATTTAGAAAGTCTACTTACTAATTTGGTTTTTAAATTATAAGAATTACTTTGCATGAAATGTTTAACACCTTTTTATTCACATAAATAAATATTCAAACTTATTTTTCTGTATTTCTAAATGAAAGCGATAAGATACAATATAACAACAACCTCGTATAACGATCTACTCCTAACATATCTCTTTGAAAAAAAAAGCATTATCATTATAAAGACATCAGAATTGATGGAAAAACCAATAATATCAATAACGAATTCATAGATATTTTGTGCATATTTATTTCCCTTTCATCTCCGAATCTTCGTTGTTTTTGCCAAAACATAAACACCAATATCATTTCCTATTTCCTCATGATTAAAATAACCCAAAGCAAAACGAAACATCCCATATCTTCCAACATTTCATTTTCTCCCTACATAAGAGATATGAATATTTCATTTCCCGTTTCTTACCTTGACAGTGACATTTAATCTGGCCGGTCTAGTTACCTGTGGGTTTTCTGTGCCTAACGTAAGAAAAATTCAACGTTTTTCCTTATTCATTTTTTCCACGTGTCATCACCTCTTCGTATTTTTCTTACATATTTCCTGCAAAAAGTCAAAGGGATTTCCTGTCTGCATTGTCGTGCATGGCTGAATCTCAAGTCTCGGGGTGATTTAATAAAGAAAAAAAGGAGTTTCAAATATTTTTCCATGTTAGCTTTTTTTCTTACTTTCTTTCTTTATTAAGATGGGGATGAGAATAAAGATAAAAGAGATTGAATCATCATCCATCAGGAAAAATGATTAAAAT
The DNA here is from genome assembly GCA_021605095.1 of Caerostris extrusa. NCBI lineage: Eukaryota > Metazoa > Arthropoda > Arachnida > Araneae > Araneidae > Caerostris > Caerostris extrusa. The sequence goes on along the minus strand of BPLR01013761.1, from coordinate 147,684 downwards.
GTAAAAGTCAGAAGTAATTGAGTGACCGTTGACCTCTGGTGATGCCTGTAAGCCTTTATTTGTCAGTGGCGTGATATTAGGGATTTCATGTCAAATGATAAAAAGGAGTTTTTGAGATCTTTAAACAGGTTTTCAATATGTAAAGTCTGCTATTCATTACCGTAGCGTGAGAAAATGAGCGTTGAATTTAACAGAGTTTCATAAGATATTCTGCATACTAGTACTTTAAAATTTAGTATTTAATGATTTAATTAATTTTTGTTGTGCAAATTATCTTTGAAAGATTTCAGTAAACATTTTGTTGTTGTTGTTTCTTTTACCACTTGGTAGACAGCAAACATCTAGACCAAGCCCACGAACCTGCGTGGTCTCAATTTTAATTTTACTTAAAATTTTAATTTTAACAATGTTAATAAAATTTCAATGAAGTTAAAAATTTTATTATTATTTTCTTTGTGTCTGAACTATTTAATTTATTGATCATAATCAATAAACAATAATGAATACATTTTTTTTCCTACTTGATTTTCAGAAAAAAAAGATCTTAGAAAAATATATATTTTCCAACTTCATTATGTTGTTAAACATCATTTATAAACGATATTATTTAATGATACTAAAAATACATCTTAATTTAATGATGCAAATTTATAAAATGGTGTATTTTATAAATGGAAGAAAAATCAATAATAATAAAGTATTTCAATAACATTCTTAATGATTTAATTGTGTTCCTTTTTCGTTTTGATAATTAATTATATATATTTTTAGAATTGTTAAAAATAAATTTTACGTTAACTGAATTTTTTTGTGTGTTAACTGAAAAATTCTTAAGTAAAATATACTAATAAATAAGGCCAATAAATAAAACTTATGAATGGTCATATTTTTTGTTAGGAATCGGAGCCCTACTCTAAATATTTCTATTTTTATTACTTGATTTCAATGTTAAATTTCATTAAAGAAGTAAGCAAACTTTATATAATAACTTTTATTATGAATTGGCGCCCTACTCAAAATATTTCTATTTTTCTTACTTGATAGCAATGCTAAATTTCATTAAAGAAGTAGACAAAGTTTAAATAACTACTTTTGTTATGAATTGGAGCCCTACTCAAAATATCTCTATTTTTCTTACTTGATAGCAATGTTAAATTTCATTAAAGAAGTAGCAAAGTTTAAATAACTACTTTTATTATAAATTGGAGCCCTACTCAAAATATTACTATTTTTATAACTTTATTGCATTGTTAAATTTCATTAAAGTAGTAGGCAAACTTTATATAATAACTTTTTTATTATGAATTGGAGCCCTACTCAAAATATTTCTATTTTTCTTACTTGATTTCATTGCTAAATTTCATTAAAGAAAAGTCAAAGCTTATATAATAACTTTTTATTTAATATCAGTTCATTTATTCGACAAGAATGAAGACTCAATTTTAAATATAAACTACGATATCTATATTTACACAACAATTAATAAGACAAGAACAATTCAAAAAGAAAATTTTCCATAGTGTATGTAGTTTTACAAACAATTTGAAAATTTTATTTCATGCAATGTATTAATCAAAGAAATATACATTGTTTGAATTTAATATAACTCTGCTGAATATCATATTTTTATCTACAAAATAAAAATAAAAATATTCACCTTTCTTATATAAATTTGAAAATTTCATGGAACTGACATTTTGTTTAAAGTCTTTCACATAAAAAATTTAGAGAAAAAGTTTTTTTTAAAAAAAAGAAGATTAATTAGAAAATTATAAAAGAATTTCAGTTAATTAGAAAAAGAGTTTTTAGAAAAATTATAAAAAGAGTTTCATGGAACTGACATTTTGTTTGAAGTCTTTCACATAAAAAAAAAAATTTAGAGAAAAAGTTTTTTTTTTTTAAAAATAAGATTAATTAGAAAATTATAAAAAAGAATTTCAGTTAATTAGAAAAGAGTTTTTAGAAAAATTAGAAAAAGAGTTTCTAGAAAAAAAAGTAGAAAAAGAGTTTTTAGAAAAAAGTAGAAAAAGAATTTTTAGAAAAATTAGAAAAGAGTTTTTAGAGGGGAAATTAGAAAAAAATTTTAGCAAAAATATTTTAAAAAAGAGTTTTTTCCAAAAATTACAAAAAAAAGAAAAGGTAGTAAATTAGAAAAAGGGTTTTTAATTTCAAGTTAATTGTTATATGTTTTGAATGATTTTTTAAATATTGATAACTCCTACATGAGATTTTGTTACAGAAATTATGCTCGTAATTGATGGGTTTTGTTAATGAAGTTAAAATAGAAACTAAATGTAATAAATAATATTTTATAAATTAAATTATTTATGAAATCTTTAAATAAAATAAGATATTTTAGAACTTTAAACAACAAATGTAGATGATTTATTATTTTTAAATATTAATATTATTATTTTTTATTTTAATTTTGTTATTATTTTTTTTAAATTAACTGAAATTATAAAACATAAATTGCATTTCTTTCAACATTTGTTAAATGAGATTTTAAAAATATGATTTAGATAATTTGGTCAAAGAATGCTCTTGATTTCAATTTGGATGGTTTTTAAACAGAACTTTTACTTAAACTTTGATTTTTTTCTTGTTTGTTGATTAATATTTTTGAAACTTTGTTAGTTCAGAGAATATTTTCAAAGTTCTCAAAAATTTAGTATTTTAAAAGTTTACATATCTTATAATTTAATGTAAATCAGTTTCAATACGTTCATACTACTAAAATGTCATGGTACATATCAGGTAAATCATTAATTGCTTTCAAAAATACAAAGAAAAGTAGATAATTTCAAAAAATAAGCATAGATTTTGATCCTGTTTATACATATACACAGATAAAAACATCAGCTATTAAACTGCTTTAGAACATTTATATTGACAGACATTGTTATTATTTTTACATATAAACAAAGGTTTGAATCCTTTACGTGTGTAATAGCATCGTATGCTTTACCAATTGCTCTTCAGTACACAAATCTTCCTTGTAACAAATGGTTCCTCATTCAATATTGATGCATGACAGTTTCTATTATTCAGACGAAGTTCGTGAGTTCAAAAAATGACAGCGTTACGTAATTAGAAATTTCTAATTAACTACTGTTCTAAATGACGATCAGCATCATCATTATCTCCTTTAGTTTTAGACTGGGCACAACTGGTCTTTAACAACAAAATGGTCTTGAACGACGAATGGTGATGTTTGAAAACTACTAAGATGCCTGTTTGGTGCTTGCAGCTATTAGTCGTATTGATGAACTTGGAGGATTTTAATGAGAATCGTTGCCGAATATCTGCGCAAATTAAGGTTGTTCACTATTGTTGGAGAATAAATATTTATACACTGAGTTTTCATGGAATAAAGGTCATTCACATAGAAGTGATCTGTTAATAATACAAAATGTTCCCAAATAATTTAATTCTGCTATAGGAATACAATGTAAATGAGGATAGTTTGTTTTATGCATGCATTTATTAAAGTAGCTAGTTGTTTATTTTTCATATTGAGTCATTTAAAATTTATTGTTAGTTTCAGTTGATTAGTTTGAATTAGTCAAAAGAGCTCTATTACAATACTTTATTCTTAACTTGATAACGTAACTGTCCGACATTGGTCATGACCATAAAGAACTATCTTGAAAGGTATTATTGGGTAATCCATTGTAAAATTAAATGTATATATGTGATTAAATTAAATGTATTTTTTTTTTCTAGATTATGAAATAATCTTAACCAAAATTGATTTCCAAAAGAATTTTTAATATTGTATTTCTTTACGTATTATTAAGATGGCCTTTCAGATTTCAAGATAAGTAGATAGCCACATTTACCACATTGTAGATGATCTATCTAAGTAGCAAATCACGACTCTTCATTGATGTTGTTCTACAGAAAATGATATGAAAAGTTTGTAAGTTAGTTTTAAAATCATCTAATACATCTTTAACTTCCAAAATCAATCTAAGGTAAGACAGAGTCATTTTCTGAAGCACCCGAACACCTAATTTTCAATATTCCAGTTTGTCCAAATAATTTTCCAAAGTTCTTTATTCAAGACTCGTGATCACATAAAGTTAAAAATTGCACATATGATTGCAGATGGGGCACAGAACAAATAAGCGAACATTTGAAACCCCATGTGATTAAAAGTTTGCAAAGCCCTAATCACCCACAAGGGTTTTAGTCCCCAATCCTTTCAAGCATGGTCATGCCTATCTCTGTGCAGTATGGAGGCCAAAGGATCATGCCTGCGATGATGTTGACTCAGATTCAGGCTTTGCCTCTGCATTCCGTGATGATGTCCAGGAGATGGTGTCCTGCTCGAGTCAGAAGTGGTGGACACTGGAGCCGGACTCAGGCATCTGGGAGAGCTTCCGCCATCGAAGGACCCAAAGCTGCCATTGGTGTTCTCCCCTTCGTCTGTGGTCTCGCCCGACCCCACGGATGTGATCGGAAGAGGAAGAGGACAGTCTGTGGTGCAGGGTCGAGCTGCCGTTGTGCACCCCTGGGTCGCTGTGTGGTGGGGACCTCGTTGAGACGCTGCTCCATGCTGGTGGTGGGACAGCTGCTGTTGCTGCATCTGCTGTTGGAGTAACCTAGCAGAGAAAATGGGAAATATTTGAATCATTGTTGAAAAGCACATGGGAGATATTTTATATAAGACGCATCTTTTAGTCATTTACATGTCAGATGTGGTTCTCATGTTATTTAAATCTTGAAAAATAAACTTTAAATTAATACTGATTGAACTATTAACATGAAAGTCTGAATTTCTATAGTAAAATAATGAATGAATATGAATGTTAATTCAGATAATTAAAACGAGATTCTTTGTTAAATAAACCATGTCACAAAGCAAGTTTAATAAAAAGGCAAAATTAAGGTTTAATAAAGCTTTTTTAATTTAATTTTTGCTTGTTTAGAGTAAGAATTAAAAAACAAACTAAAAACAAATATAATGATGAATCAAATTATTTCTGTTCTTGAAAATATTCATCAAGACTATCAAAATTATTTTATTTAATTTTTAATTTATTAACTTTGCTTGAATGGGCATATGGACAACATAATGGACTCCGAATATTATATGTTTTGTCGATTGAGACATTTATTTTAAATGATTTCATTGAGGATCAAAAACTAACTTTTCTGTTGAAATTTATTTTTATAAATAGCATGAGAAAAGAACATGAGACAGACAAGATTTTATGACATCAAATTCTTATCCACAATAATGTCTTCGAAATGCAAGAAGCATTACATGTAAATTTTATAATCTATTGTAAGATACCTATTTATGCGGTGGAAAAGTTTTTCAGAAAAACATATATAAAAATCGCATAAAAAAGATTTTATTTAATTTGAAAAACTGGAGATAGTATACTTTTAGTCTTCTAAAATAGCATAAAAATTGAACTAGCAAGTTGAAACTAACTAAAACTGCACAAAAGTCAGCAGAAATTTTTAAAAATATATCAAGTTACGTAATAATTTTTTTCAAAAGTGTGAATGAAATTCTCAAAAAAATTTTAAATAAACCTATATTCAAACTTAATTTGTATTTTATGGAAACGTAACATAGTTTTACATTTCATAATTATTATCGCTTTCTAATAATGGTAATTTGTAAACTGCTTCCAAATCACTTTCATCATCAGAAAAGACTGTCTGTAATAAATCTTTTTGAAAAAGGCGATGGATTTTTACAAATTTCATCCTCATTCTGTGTAACAATTTCTTTTCTAACAATATAATCAAAAATTAAATTTTGCGGTTAAGATTCTATTAATATTTATGTAGTTCGCAATAACCAAAAATACATTTCTTCAACTCGCGTTATAATTTGAAGGCTCGTCTAGAATTCCAGACATTAACAAAAAAAAAATGATTTTCTAATTTAGTCCTAAGTGAAATCATTTTGGAATTAATTGCAGAGAGAAGGGGGAATAGGTTCACTTCCGCATAATTAAAACCTTCTGGATATATGGCGTCATCTAAAGTTTATTCAATAATATCTTTATCCCTTAGAGCATTATTAACAAGCAATTCATCTAAAATATCACGGCTGAGGTTATTCAAAACCATCCCCACCAATTTCATGTTTGACGTAATGATTTTGTTTGATAATGTCAATGTGTGGATAATTGTATTGCTCAAAACACACCCCGGCCAAACCTTTTTCCAATTCAAGTTATTAGTCCTTTTAAACAAAATTAAAAACAACATGAATTAGACAGTTGAAAATAGAAAATTGCTCAAATTGTCTTTTATTTTTAAGGACTGATATTCTAGTTTAATCAAGTTGAATTGTCAACTCCACTTAATGTAATATTTTTGATAATTATAATGTTAATCAAATGACTGATAAATACTTGTAGTGTGAAGAAATAAGGAAATATTTGGATGAAATAAAAAACATACAATTTCAAAATCGCATGAATTACATATAAATGCAGACTATATGGCTTTTCATGGTTATTAATCAGACATATATTGCAATATTTCTCTCTACATATATTTTACCTAAAATAAAAAGAAACAGATTTTGGAGCTTGTTGGTTTGGATGTTTGTTGTATTGGTTGGTCGCTCTACGGTCATCTTGTGCAAACGAGGACTAAACAGACCTGGACCTACAGTTTAATGGGGATTTCGAACCACTAACAAACATCCATGACCCAGCCAGGATTCGAACCCGGAGCCTGTAGTATTGGGCGTAAGAAATAAAGGATTAAATACAAACCAGACAACTTGAAAATCGCATAGTAACCTACATAAAAGGAGACTATGTGGCTTTTCGTGGTTATTAATTAGAGATATATTGCAATATTTCTCTCTTAAAGCATAAAAAGACGCAGATTTTGTAGCTCAAAATAACCTTATTTTAAGAACAGTTAAATACAAAATGAATGAATAAAAACAATCAATTTTTGAAGAAACAAGAAATAAAGTAATATTTTTAAAAAGCAAATTTTAAATATTTAACTTCTTCATTTTTGTAATGTCAAAGTAGCTTTTGAAAAAAATATTCAAAGTGTTTCTAAACCAAACAAACGCAGTAAAACTAAAGATATCTTCAGAAAAAAAAAAACTGACATCTATGGCATCGTTCCTACATTGAATATTTTCCAATTTTTTACTTTAAATTATACGAACAAAATGATTTTGTGGGGAAAAAAACGACTGTCATCAAATTGAGTCCTAAAGCTTTGAATTTCATTTCAGCCTATGAAATATAATGATAGATGAACATAATAAATAACCAATATAACTCTGAAAACTATTATTCCTTATGAAAGCTCACTGCATAAATAACTTGCTTTCAACAATTGCCACGGCTAATCGAGATTTGAAATGAAATCATATTTGCGATAAACAATCTCAATTGTATTCAGCATGGACAACTTGAACATTATCCACTTATAAGCAATCATTGAACACACGAAGTTTTCACGCAAATACTGTTGATTGTTCAGGAAATGCAACCTTTTATTCCCTAAATCGAATGTCTAATCACAAAAAAAAAAGGTTACAATGGATGTGTTTTTAGAGAGTCTGTTAGGCTGCTAACGGATGAGTTAGTTGTAAAAATAAAACTATTGTACTTTTGTCATTATACTCTCTACTGCCTTTATTGATTACATTGCGTGCTTATTGGCACAAAAAAAGAAAAAAAAATGAAAGGTCGAAAGTTGGCCAGGACAGTTAAAAGGAATGATGAATGAAAAATATTCAAGAATAATAATGAATGTTCGTCACGTCATTGTAAGTAAACAGTGGAATTTTTTTATGAACGTTAAATAATCAATTGCGTTTATTCAGAACAATGCTAGACTTCTATTGTAAATTTTAAATATTCAATGTGTTTTTGCTTTTAATTTTAGGGTCTTATCCATCATAGTTTTGCATGTATTAGTTTTTGAATTTGAGTTAATATTTTTTTAACAGAAGTTTGGACATTGCAAATAACCTAATTGTTGGAAATTTATATTTTATTAAACAGAAATGCAGTTTTCTTTTTTTTATGTGTGTGTTATCTAACTTTCAGTTAAGTTATTTGGGAGCATCTGAATATCATGTTCTTATCTTATTGATTAATCAAACTTAATATACGTTTATTTAGATTATAGCAAAAATAGCTGCTATTTAGATTATATTATATTAAAACAGACTAATAATATAAAATTGCTATCTATTTAAGGGTGACATCTTCATTATATGCAAAATATCATTTTATTTATTCATGGTAAATATTTTTAAATTAAGCATTAGAAATAAGCGAGTGACAGAGATGCCATTAATAAGTTGTTGTAATCAATCCTCAGTGTCCTGCAGTGCGGACGGATATCCCATGGGTAACCATTAATGCACAACCATTATATATTAAACCATATAATATTTTTTGATAATTAAAATTGGCCAGGACAGTTGAAAGGAATGATGTATGAAAAATACTCAAGAATAATAATGAATCTTCATCACGTCATTGTAAGTAAACAGTGGAATTTTTTTTTATGAACGTTAAATAATCAATTGCGTTTATCCAGAACAACGCTAGACTTCTATTGTAAATTTTAAATATTCAGTGTGTTTTTTGCTTTTTAATTTCAGCCATCATAGTTTTGCATGTGTTAGTTTTTGCATTTGAGTTAATATTTTTTAGCCGGAGTTCTGACATTGCAAATAACATAATTGTAGAAAATTAATATTTTATTAAACAGAAATGCAGTTTTCTTTTGTATGTGTGTGCGATATAACTTTTGGTTAAGTTATTTGTGAATAATCTGAATATCATGTGCTTAGATAAAGATTGATTTATCAATAAGATATGTTGATTTAGATTAAAACACAAAAAAGTAGCTATTTAAATTAGATTATCGATTATAACCGATTGATAAGATATAAATTCTATCTATTTAAGGGTGACATCATTACAGTACGCAAAATGTCATTTGGTTTATTCATGGTAAATATCTAAATTAAGCATTAGAAATATAGCAAGTGTCAGAGATACCATTAATATGTTGTTTTGTTGTGACGGATCCTCAATGTCCTGCAGTGCAGGATGGACATCCCATGAGTAACTATCAATATGCAACCATTATATAGTTTCAGAAATGAAAATTGTATTATTAATGTTTTCTGTAATTTTAAACTATAAATAACATTTTGGATTATTATATCTTAAAGTGATTTTCCACATTATATTAAAAAAATTCACGATCACCATATTAGATAGCACGCAAATTTAAAATTAATTTACAAAAGAAAACACTTTATAATAAGTAGTTTCTTAATAGTAGTTTAAGTTTCTTAGTCAGTAACACTTTTATTTTATAGCGCAAGTTTGACTTTATGGATTAAGTATAGCGAGAAATTTTTGCAAGTTGAAAATTTTTCGTATGCACTATATAATTTTTTTTGTATGCAATAATGATAGACTTGGTCATTATATGTTTAGATGTAATATGCTACCACGAGTTTCTTACTTGTAAACCTTATATGCGCCGATTTCCTTAAATTCTTCAAATAAAACATCAAAATGACAAAATATATGACAATGAAATAGTTTATCTATTTAATTATTTTTTTAAAATTATGGTAACTTTAATAATTATTTATCATTCTTTTTCACTGATACTGTAGATATCTTAGTGAATCTTGTAGACAATTGTCACCACCGATAAGATAGATATCAATGGTACAATATGCAGACACAGCGGATGTAGTAGGCAAATGTCAAATCTGATATGGTAGATTTTGTAGAATTACTGAAAGGTAATAATCCCGGGAAAATTGGGAAGTATTCCTTTTTAGAGGTTATTATAGAAATGCATTCTTCATAGTGCTTTCCAGGAAGACATTGCTAGTAGGTAACCCTCCTGGTGTCTTCTAGGTGAACATGAGAAGGTACCCTTTATATATATTAAGAGCAATTACTAATGGGCATTCATTAGTAATTGCTCTTTCCTTCTTCATCAATATGGCAGATTTCTTAGTGAATCCTGTAGACAGTTGTCGTAGCCTATAAGATAAATACCAATGGCACAATATGCAGACACAGCGGATTTAATAGGCAAATGTCAAATCTCATATGGCAGATTTTGTAGAACTACTGAAAGGTTATAACCCAGTGAAAAGGTGCAAAGTAATCCTTTCAAAAGGATATTATAGTAATGTAGTCTTCATAGTACTTTCCTGGAATATATTACTAGAAGGTAACCATCCTGGTCCATCCCTTAGAGTGCCTTCCAGGGAGACATTCCTTAGTAATTGCTCGTTATTTTGGTGCCTTATTGCCAGAAAACTAACTATGTAATCCATTTGTTGATGCAATAGATTGTATTAAAATTTTTACTGAGTCCACATGATTTACAAATAAGTGACTGAAGTGAACATCTTCAGCGGGTATCAAACCTTAGTCACTCTGCATAACAGAAAGAAACCAATAGAAAATTATAGAAACTAATAGAAGTTATATGTAACTATTTATATATTGAGAAAAGTACTTATTCATATGCAAATAGGACGAGTATTTTTCTTTTTTTTTTTTTTTTTTTTCAAAAATTTGTATTCTCGACATTTTAAACGTTATGAATACATATTCACTAGAACCAAAATATTTAATTGCTACAAAACGCAAATGAATAAATACTGGAAAAGGTGTTTTTAGAAAAGAAAAAAAAAACATAGCAAAACCGCTGTTGGCTCATTAATTAATATCCAAAACTCAAAACTCTTCCACAATTCGATGTCAAAATTCCCCTAAGTATCGATTTCCTAATGAGCCGAGGGTAAGTATAACCTTACAGCGTCATAATCATCGCATCACAAGGGTTAGGGCACGTAAGGATTTGATGGGAGTTCCAGCCCAATCTAATTTCTGTAACCAATACGTGATTGAAAGTGATGATCATGCACAGCGATCCGCAAAATTCTGCACTCGCATAATAAGTGGGGAGTTTGTATGCGTGAAAACGCAATTATCTCTCTGTGTTCGGGAGGCCAAAGTTATGGGATTCCGATTCCGAGTAATTTAAATTGAAGTTTTCCGCCAAAGTTGGCGGCGCGTTGAAGAGAATATGAATTTTACTTGTCGTGCATCGCACTGCCTGAGGATTTTGAGATGGTGTAATGAGAAAACGGGGGAGGGGAGGAAGGAATAAGTTAATATCTCATCCTTTGGAACCGAAGAATCCATTTCTATCGTGCCAAAATAAGTTTTGATTCAGGTTATGAGATTGTTTGTTGGCGTCAAACTAACCATATTATAATGAAGTTTGTTTATTGGAGGTGTTATGCTTATCCAGAGGATAATATTTGAGTTGGTTGTTGTGCCATCAGTATTTTATTGAAAGACATATTGTTTGATGCGAAAGACTAAGTCATTTTATTTGCTGATTTTCGCCTATATGTTATTTCTGAAATTAACTAGCAACTTATAACCCAAATAATTGCGTGAATTCATTATTAGTTTTATTTTTGGTTGTTATAATAATAAATAAGAATTTAGCTTGGTTAATTTTGTATTAATCGAAAAATCTTTTTTTTTGTGGAATAAATGTGATTAGTATTATTTTCTTATTTTTTATTCATTTCGCTGTTGATTTGTCAACTCTTTCTTTAATAATATTTTCATTTTTTTTTTATTTAATTTATTAATTCTTTTTGTGCTGTCGTTTTCTTCCGGATTTCAATATGTTGTTAAGTATTTAAAAAATTATTGTTTTAGTATTTAAAAGGTAAAAAAATTAAAATATAATGCATTTTTTTTTAAAATAAAAATAAAAATTAAGTTAAAAAAAAAAAGTTGTTTAAAAGAATTTAAATTGGAATTTTTATAAGTTAAGGCGACATATAATTTTTTAAATATCTGAAATGTGGATTCGTAAAAATGAAATCATTTAAGCTATGGTTTAAGTCAAATATATATTTATAATTTATACTTCTACTATTACTTCAAATTTTATATGTATATATTCATTTATACTTATACTTTTACTTGTAATTATTAATTTATTCATTCTTTTTGGTGTTGTCGTTTTCTTCTCCATTCCAACATGTTGATGTTTAATAATTAAAATTATTGTTTTCGTATTAAAAAATAAAAGAATTAAGACGATTAATTTATACCTTTTTTAAAAATAGCTTTTGTTAAAAAGATCCATTTTAAATTCGTTGAAGTTAAGGCGCTAGATAATTTTATATACATCTGAAATGTAGATTCGTAAGAAGATAAGAATTTAAAAGAGAAATTATTTAAGCCATATTGAATATTCTCATCATCATCATCATTGGCGCAACAGCCCCATGGTGGGTCAAGGTCTTCTGCTTGTTGGCAGATCACAAGACAGAAGTTTTCCTTTTTTACGGAGTAGGCTTGTCAACCCTACGTCCAACAATCATATTAGATGCGGACCTACGGCTTAAATTGTATTCGAACACAACAAACATCCATGGCACTTCTGACACTCGAACTTGAAATCTGTAGCACTGAGAGCCAGAGTGCCAGTCACTCGGTCATTAGGCCCCATGTTAAACATTCTAATTCATTAAATTTTCTCAGCATGGGTGCATAAGTCGAACATATCTTATTTTCTTGTACCTAAACAAGTATTCAAATATTGCATATATGCAAATTTTTGTTCAATATGGGTGAAGTATGCAGGCATCCCATTGTGCATATCCCCCTGCCTGAGAAAAGCTGAATCAGTTACGTATCTGTGAAAGGGAATAATGACCCAAAGTAAAAGTGCCCGATATTTGAATACAATTAGAATAGCAGTAATGAAAAGAATCTCTTAAAACACAAGAGAAAACTCTGTGGTGCCGAATTCACTGTAGCTTGAAATTCGGAAGTATTAATAAATTTAACATTTGAAACACACTTCGAAACCTACTTCTACGAAACGATGAACAATTAAAACAATTACCAAAGTAAAAGTTGCAAGTTACGCAAACACAGTTTACTGGGTCAAATAGAGTAAATGGTTTTAAGTAAGGGAAGTGATTTACTTTTAATTACTTTAACTGGTGAAATCCGAACACTGAACATCGTTTCTTTTCTCATTAAATTCTTAATTCTGCACGAAAATAAACTTGGGGATGGAGTCTGTAATAAATTTAGTTTTTCTAAATGTAGTATTTGTGTCATATGTTTTAAATTTTTACATAACATAAATTTATGCATTTATTTATACTTTAGTAGTGCTTTTGCATGCAATTAAATTCTTTTTCCTTATTTTTTTTTTTTTTTTTAATTTGTCTTATTCTTTACAATCTTGGATTTCAAGTTTATAATACATTAAATTAAACTATTGTTTAAAATTAATGAGATCAATGAAGCTTTCTGGATAGCGCATTATATTTTTGAATTGAAAACTCTTTGTACGAAATACAATAAAGAAAGGCCTGAATGGCCGAGTGGCTAGCTCTCGGTGCCGCAGGTTTCGGGTTCGAGTCCCGCCGGTGTCATGGATGTTTGTAGTGGTTCGAAATCCACTTTAAACCGTAGGTCTCGGTCTAATAGAATCGTAGAGAGTTCTCTTGAGGTTTAGTCAGTCTTCAGCTCGTGTGATTCCTCGTTAAAAATGAAGCTGCATATTACCCTTAGCCATGGACCAGTCGCATGCGATGGGGGTCTTTTGAACCTGGTGTAGGTATTCCTGATTAGTAACAACAACGATAAAGGAAGGCAAATAAGAATTATTTTTTAAATCTTAAAAAGCAAGAGAAAGCATTCACGTTTAAGAAAATGTGATTTAGTATAAATAATTTTTAAGGACCGGATAGGGATTTTTAAGGAGTTTTCGGATCAGGGAAAACCACATAAGCGAAACCGAGTTCCCTCTGTTCAAGTTTATAAGCACGATAAAGAAGAGTTTTATATTTTATCCTTTCTTATAAGTACTTTTGATTTGCATGAAGAGTTTTGTAACTTCTCTATTTGCGATTTCTGACGTGTGATTCAGTGAAGTTTAATAAAAGTTATACAAAAATGGTAGAAAGTGCTTTTTGTGCTGCTACAAGTCATCTTAAAATTATTATGCTAGCATCTATTTTTCCTTTAGTATTGCTTTACATACAATTAAATTATTTTTGCCTTTTCTTTACAATCACGGATCTCAAGTTTTAAAATGCATTAAGTTAAACTATTATTTAAAATTAATGAGATCAGTGCAGCTTTTGGATAGAGCATTAAGTTTTTTAAACTGGAAAATCTTTGTATGAAATACGATAGAGGAAGGCAAATAAAAATTCTTTTTTAAATCCTTAAAAACAACGAAAAGCTTTCACAGTTAAGAAAACTTGATTTAATATAAATAGTTTAAGGACTGTAGAAGTCTGTTGGATATGCTGGCGTTTCTGAATCGATGAAGGACTATTCAAAACCATACAAGCGAAGCTAAATTCCTTCGGTTAACTATAAGCACGATAAATAATAGTTGTTTTATATTTTTAATCCTTCCTTATGAGAAGTTATTTTGATTTTTATGAGGAGTTTTGTAACTTCTCTATTTTTTTGGATTTCTGATGAGTTTCACATTGAAGGTTAATAAAGCTGTACAAAATGATATAAAATGCTTTGTATGTTGCTACAGGCCATCTTCTGCCGATGATCTGAGACTTTAACTCATTCTGTGCATTTTAACTGTTTGCGATTTTCTAATGATTTTTAATGTTATAAAACTGTACTCTCCATCGACGATTATTCTACCCTCGATAAAGTTAATATATTTAATTAGTTGTATGATATATTATTCAGTGAAGAGTTGATATCACTAAATGAAAAGCCATTGAAATTCACTTTGATGTGAACTAAAGCTATTGTAATTGAATTTCTGGTTATTATCGTAATTATCTTGCTGCAGATACATCGTATTGAAAATCTTGGAACGAAAGTTTATAATACATTAAATTGGACAATTGCTTAAAGTTAATGAGATCACTGTAGCTTTCTGCATAGCGCAGTGAGTTTTTGAACTGAAACCTTTGTTCGAAACACGACGGAGGAAGACAAATAAAAAAATTTCGTGTTTTTTTAAACTGGCAGGGCATAATAAATTTTTAGGTTAAAAATTCTTTTAATGGGCTCGAGAAGAAGAATGTAAACTTCTCAATGCGACAATTAGTGTATTCGTTCCAAATCATAGTTAAAGATTGTGGTTGCAAGCCCAATCTTTAATTATTTTTTATTAAAATTATACATATATACCTACATGAAATAAATTACTCATTTAAAATATTCTTATACTTCTAAAATTAATTCTATATTAAACATTTTTCCAATTTTTAATTACCTTACAGCCAACAGTGAAAGAATTCCTTCCTTACTAAGTGACTAAATCTAACATATTCTTGTTTTGTGTGGCTGTCCTCCCTTTCACTTGTGGGTATGCTAGCCCACTGACCCGATGATAAAAGCTGGGACTGCTTTCCGGGATGATTTTTAGGGGTAACTGTCCAGCATTTGTGTGTAGTGTAAAACGTGAAAACTCCCATCATGCATATTGACTGCCTATCCGAGACTGTAGACAGTTAATATACTTGATGGAGGCCTATGTGTATAGGCCTTATATATACACATAGTAATAATCATTTCGAGACTACTCGCATCGGAAAACAATGACAGCAATAGAGGCCACTAGCTAATTCAAACCTAGGCCTCTTGCATTTGGTTGCCGTTGGCGGTAAAGTGGAGTCTAATCTATACAGCTTATTTTTTTAGCCATCATTTTAGGTCATCGTATCATCTCTAAATTTTAAAAAAAATAATGTTGAAAAAGAAACAAATATAACAAGGCATTGAAAACATAATATTATTTCTTTCTCTACCACAGAAACAAATAACAAAACTTAAAAATATTCTCTGAGTAATTGAGATGCTTAAACCGCAAGGTAAACTTACACCCGCTGAAGATTTATTATTATTTCCTTTCAAATGATTCAGCTCATGACTACAAGGAAAAAGGTCAATAGTGTCCATAGGAAAGCAATATCTTATCTATTTTTCCTAATAACATATAGTCATGCATATCCTAGGAAGATTAATAATGCTCACATATATTTTTAAATACTTTTTACTTCCTCATTTTAAACAAAACATTTAATACTTGAAACATCCTTCCACATTTATTTGTTTTTTTCCACTAACAGGTTTATTTTTAATGTTAAGTATTGTGAAATTTTTATTTGAATTATGTCTAATATTAAATTTATTAATTTTTGTCATTGTGATGGATGATTGCTTTAAATAAATTCTTTTTATTTAATTTTCAAGAAATATACTCTTCTTAATATTAAATATATATAAGGCTGTATAGTAGTAGGCCCTTATTATACCACACCTCGTTATATAGCACTTCAAATATTACGCTGTTGTTTTATAAAAAAAAAAAAGTTACATAACTGCAAAAAGTCGGACTTATATTGCGGTTTCAGTACATCTTATTTTTCTTTGTCTATCAGAAATTCTCGATACTGTATAGTATAACGAGAAGCAATTGCGGTTACAACATTAAACTTATTTGAAGGCTAACAGACAGGATTATTTTTTGTTATATAAACGTTATATAATAATTAATGTTATATGTTCACTTAAAAATCAAATGCTGTTAATAATATTCCAGAAGGATTTTTTTTCCAGGCTTTGTTACATAATACACTATGAACAATGTTTGATCCCTGATGGCCATAAAAGAATTATTGCCTTGTTCGAAGACTTCCAGATATTGTTGCATCACATTTGGTATCGTATGGGAGAAGGTCTGGAAACTTCTACCAGGTATTTCGTTAATTTAGACTGCTAGTTTCTCACAGACTAACACAATTGCCACCGAGTTTTATCTTTCTGAAAACAATTTTTCAAAGCAGCCATTTTTTCATAGTGTATTATTCTTTGAAAATTGTGGGCTGGCAGATATTAATCTTGCGAAGTAGCTTTGCATTTACTATTAATCATGATAATATCTCGGTTAGTATCATAAGAAAATGTGAAGTTTTGTATTTAATTCATAAATCTAATCAAACACCTTTTATCTTTCTCAATAACTCAAGATAGATATAGGTGTTGTTTTGGGTTCTATTTCTAAAACTGTGTTCTAAATAGAACCTCTCCTGCTATGTTCTATATTCCTGCTCAATATAAATTTTTTTTGCCTCAAAATGACTGATATTTACAGAATTAAGAGAGTGGCGAGGTGCAACTGATTGTACTTCAGTTTAAGTACCATTTTCTTCGACTAAAAATAATGCTGTAGTGTTTATACCATATTCAATTTCTATAAGATGTCCACGCTTGATCTATCATTTAAGTTTTAATAAAAGCAGCTACTGTAAATATTATATACTGTCGACCATTTATCAACTTAAATCCATAAATTAACTTTAAGTACACTTTAATTTATCTTGCAATGTTTTAAAAGCATATTCAATGGGGGGGGACCTTTCGAATGTTAAGATTTCATTTTGTGGATTTATCATACGTGTTACAACTGTCTTGACCAGTCCGAATCTTAATTTATCTTGATTGGTTAAATAGCTTGAATGTATGAAACCTATATAACAAATTATGAATCATTAAAACACTCAAAAGTTGTTTACTACTATTAAGAATATGATTCTCAAACTGTAAATAATTTTGTTTGAATCAATTATAAGCTAATGGTGAATAGCGCGTATGGGATTTTCAACTGAAGAAGCTCAATTCAAAACCAAAGCCAAAGCAAAAGTCCCAATTGCTATGCAAATATGGAAAGTGGATGAGATTTCCATATACTTGTAAGTGTAGAAAGGGACACAAGTAAAAAAACTTATTTTTTAGAAAGTTTCAAATTGCTGTGGCACCAGGAAGAGGTAGTGTAGTTTTTATTGATGGTAGATCTTTTATATCTGGCTAATATTGAATCTCTTGTGCATATATCGAGTGTCAAAAGGATCAATTGCCTGATATTTTTAAACAATTAATTATAATCCTTCTTTTTTTTTTTATTAACTTTTCCTGGCTAGATAAGCCCTGGAATATATAGCCCCTATTTGAATTATTTAAACAATGTGATAAAAATATTTTTTAAAGATAAATTATCGGCACATTCGGCAATTATCAATTCATTCAATCTAGTGACTATTTATCGATAACAAGACAATCATATATGATGTTTAAATCAATTATAAGGAAAAGATGGATAATGCGTAGGAATTTTCAACGTTTGACATTTTAGGACAGCAATTAGTTATAATCCTTCTTTTGATTAACTATTCCCTGCCTAGAAATCTCACATTCTTAGAAAATTTCAAATTGTTATGACACCAGGAAAGGGCAGTACAGATTTTATTGATGGTAGATCATTTATATCTGGATAATATTGAACCTCTTTATATATATATATATGCAAGTGTCAAATGATCAAATGCTTGACATTTTAAAACAACAGTCAATTATAATCCTTCTTTTGATTAACTTTTCTGACTAGATAAGCACTCGCTTATAGCCCCTATTTGAATGAGTTAAACAATGTAATAAAAATATTTTTAAAAGTATAAATTATCGATACATGAATTAAATTCTTCAATTACCAATTCATTCAATCTAGTGACTATTTATCGATAGAGACAATTGTATATGATGTTTAAATCAATTATAAGGAAATGATGAATAGTGGGTAGGGATTTTCAACTGAAGAATCTCGGTTCAAATCCAAACCAAAAGTCCAATTGTTATACCAAATATGGGAGGCTGATGAGATTCTCATATAGTGCTTCTCCTAGAGAGGAATAGTGCAATTTTTATTGATGGTAAATCATTTATATCTGATGATACTGAATCTCTTATACATATGGCAAGTGTCAAATGATCAATGCTTGAGATTTTAAAGCAATTAATTATAATCCTTCTTTTGATTAACTTTTGATTAAGTAATCGTATATACCCCTATTTGAATTATTTAGACAATGTAATGAAAATATTTTTTAAAAAAGGATAAATTATCGGTCAAATGCATGTATTTAATTTTTCAATTATAAATAAAAAAATATTGTTTAAATCAATTATAAGGAAATGGTGGATAGAGTAGTAGTATCAGCTTATACATATGACAAGTGTCAAATGATCATGTTTGACATTTTTAAACAACAATTAATTCTAATTTTTCTCTTAATACACATTTCCTGACTAGATAAGCCCTAACATAATAAAAATATTTTTTAAAAGATTAATTAATCGGCATAAAACCTATATAACAAATTATAAATCTTTAAAACACTCAAAATTTGTTTACTTCCATTAAGAATATGATCCTCAAACTGTAAATAATTTTGTTTGAATCAGTTCTAAGAAAATGGTGAATAGCGCATAAGGATTTCAACTGAAGAAGCTCAGTTCAAAACCAAAAGTTCCAATTGTTATGCCAAATATGAAAAGTGGATGGGATTTCCATATACCTGAAAGTGTAGAAAGGATACAAGAAAAAAAAAAATCCCCTCATGTTCTTAGAATGTTTCAAATTGCTTTGGCACTAGAAAAAGTTAGTTCAGTTTTTATTGATGGTAGATTATTGAAATTGGAATATTGGATAAGTTTGAATCTGGTATATATATATGACAGTGTCAAATGATCAAGTGCTTGACATTTAAAAAAAAAAAAATTAATTCTTTTTTTTTTTTATTAAATTTTCTTGAGTAAATAAGCCCTTGATAATAGTCCCTATTTGAATTATTTAAGCAATGTAATAAAAATATTTTTAAAAACGTTTTCGGCACATGAATTCAATTCTTCAATTACCAATTCATTCAATCCAGTGACTATTTATCGATAACGAGACAATTAATCGAACAATACATACAAAAGCGATACCATTCCACTTCGATCCCCGTGACCATTCGAAAATCGATAATCGGCGGGGGAAAATGGACAACTGTTTAATAGTAATTACAGCAGCAGCTGAGTATAAAGTGCTGCCAAACAAAAGGCCGAATTCTTAGGGCCGGAATCGATAAATTGAAGCACCGGCCCCTCTAGCGTCAAAAGATGTGTCCTGTTCGCGCTTTTGTGCTTCTAAAATGCGTCGCATCGAATGCACTAGTGCCGGTAAATGTATAGCACCCGAGTTATGAGATACTAGGGGGTCGAATAAATAATAGGGTAGAGAAAAGGGTATTGTTTGGGAAGAATGGGTGATAATTTTTAGGGGTAAAGAGTGGAGAAGTATTGTCTAGGTGGGGAGTTACAAGAGTATATGTTGAAGCCCATTGCTGCCGACGAATATCCCTTGGAGTGTATAAATTTTATTTTTCTTGTCATTGTTGTGTGCTAGAATGGTTAGATTAAAACAGGTTAAAGTTGGCGGGGATATAGTTAAAAAGTTTTATTAGCAGTGCTCTTATTGTTTGTTTGTTTATTTAATTATAATAATATTTAATTTAATATTAGTTATTTTATAAGTATTGTTTCATTTGTTTAATTGTTTGTTAATTTTATTATAAGTTTATTTTAATTAATTATCCGTGAATTTAAAGTTATTGAATTTGAACATAAATTTCATAAATTGCATTACTTGGTGATTTTGCCAAATTTTTGTGTCAAAATGACGTGAAGGAGCAGTTAAAGTCATAAATATGCATTTTAATAAATAATTGAATTATTTTTATTAAAATTATTATCATTAAAATTGAATTATTTTATTATTATATAATTATTTATTTAGTTACATTAATTTTTATTGTAAAATATTATATTATTCCTTCTTATGTTATCCATTGTAAGAAGGAATAATAGGATACTTTTAACAACTGAGAAAATAATCGACAATTTTTAAATATTCTAATGAAACACTGAATGTTTATGATCAGATATCATAAACATTCAGCGTCATCATAAATATTCAAAAACATCATAAACATTCAATCCTAAATGAATAATTGCTGTAAAATCATCTATAATTAAAACAATAATATCTGAAGCCTTTAAGTTGTTCTATAGAAGTAGAAACAATGATATTTTAAGTAATATCAATTGTTATTCACAAAAAAAAATTGATGTTTTATTACAAAAAATTCTGAGGGTTTTTTTTTAAATTTACATGACAATTTCACCGTTTAAATTTTTTAATTTAAATTTATTTTTAAAATTTACGATTAATTTATTTTAAACTTTTTTTTTAATGAATAACCAGTAAACTCTTAATATATTCATGAAGTATTTACTTTTGTGCACTTCTAAACAAATGAGCAAATATATTACGAAATCGTGGCATACTTACAACGATATTTTAATCAACATCAACTGTCATTGATAAAAAAAAATCGATGTTTTAGATTACAAGGACAAAATTGTAGGATTTTTTTTTTTTTTTTTTTAATTTGCATCACGACATCACCATTTATATTATTAAATTTAAATTTTTTTTTATTTATTTACCATTTATTTATTTTAAGCTTTTTAATGAACAAACAGTAAGCTCTTAATATATTCATGAGATATTTACTTTTGTGCACAAGTAAGCAAACGAGAAGACGTATTACGAAATGGTGGCATACTGATCTCTTTCTCCATTATTAAAATGACATCAAAATGCCTGAATTATGGTATCAAGCACATTCTTATTGAGTACATCAGTTCTTAAAACCTTCCCCATAAAGTTTCAGTTCCATTATCTCCTTTCTTCATGGCAGCTTACACAGCAAAATTGCAAAATAATAAATGGGTAAAATACATATAATGCTGGAGGGAAAGGCTTTCAAGTGATATGCAAATACAATATAAACAGTTTTAACTTTGTTTAACAAGTTTAAAGTGGTATCTTCAAATTGAAAATTCAGCCGACCGAAACTGAGAATGGGAAGTATACCAGTAGCTGGTAATCGCAGATAAAACCTAAAAACGTCTCTTAAGAATAACATTAACAAATAATATGAAAAATTCTGTTGGTTAAATGCAACGTACTTTTTTTCTTCTTCATTGATGCAACGGAATATTAATTACGAACATAAAATGAAATTAGATAAATAATATAATATAATCGATAAATAATGTAATATAATCGATAAATAATATAATATAATCGATAAATAATATAATATAATCGATAAATAATATAAAATAAATCGTTAATATAAATATAAAATATAATCGAAAACTGAAAATGGGAATTATACCATAGCTAATCGAGATAAACCTAAAAACGTCTTAAGAATAATATAATGAAAAATTCGTTGGTTAAAGGCAACATACTTTTTATTTCTTCTTCATTGATGCAATGGAATATTAATTATAATATAATCGAAATTAGATAATATGATATAATCGATAAATAATATAATATAATCGATAAATAATATAAAATGAAATAGAATTTATATATGAATATAAAATTCAGTAGACCGAAACTGAAAAATGGAAATTATACCAGCAGCTGGTAATCGCAGATAAAACCTAAAAACGTCTTAAGAATAATATTAAAAATAGTATGAAAAATTCCGTTGGTTAAAGGCAACATACTTTTTATTTCTTCTTCATTGGATGCAATGGAATATTATTTATAAAATGAAATTAGATAAATAATATGATATAATCGATAAATTATAATATAATCGATAAATAATATAATATAATCGATAAATAATATAAAATGAAATAGAAATTATATATGAATATAAAATTTCGGTAGAACCGAAAGTGAAAATGGGAAATATACCAGTAGCTGGTAATCGTAGATAAACCTAAAAACGTCTTAAGAATAATATTTCTAAATAGTATGAAAAATTATGTTGGTTAAAGGCAACATGCTTTATTTCTTCATTGGTGCAACAGCCCCATCGTGGGCCAAGGTCGTCTGCTTTTCTGGCAAACTTCAGGGATAGGAGATGCTTCTCTTTTATGGGATAGGGTTGTCAGCTTTACATCCAACGCTCAACAGTCATATTAGACCGAGACTTACGGTTTAAAGTGGATTCTGAACCACTACAAACATTCATGGCAACGCTGGGGTTTGAATCCGAAACTTGTGGCACTGAGAGCAAGGCCTCAACATACTGTTTTGAACATTGAAAATTTACATAATTCTAATTATCAGTATGTTTAAGCAAAGTGTTTTAAAAATATTGCTAAATAAGCGTTATTTAAAACATTAATAATTAATATAAATTTAATAATTTAAGTTTTTAGTAATTAATTTAAAACATTAATTATTAATGATCAAAAATATATTTGACAGCTACAATTCAAATACAACGAAAATCTGATTTTTCCTTTAGATTTATCGTTACAAACAAATTATTATAATTTTTAATTTAAAGTAATTAAATCAAATAAGAAATGTCAAATTTTTTATGTAATTCAAATATATACGATAGAATTAGTAAATTTGTTATTAAATTAACAGAAAACTTATAAAGATTTAATATTAGAATTACATGTAAACATTTTTATATTATAAATTAAAAACGAAATCTTCAAAATCTACGTTGTATATTATACACTAAAAAAAAACAAAATTGTCACTTGAATTATATCTTTTTTAATTTAATGTTTATAAATATTCTATATATTTAATTCAAATCTTTTATATATGAATATTATAATTTAAAAAAATTAAATAATGTATAGAAATATGACGATGTTTAAATATTTCGTTACAACCCTATTTTCAGCTAAATATGTCTAGTAATTTTAATTTAATATCTATTTATTTTTAAAAAAAATTGTATAACATTAGCCTATATAACTTATGGCTATCACTCAAATAATTTTCCATGCAATAATTTTGAAGTACATATCTCATACCCGTTTATAAATGTCTCAATATTCTCGATAGAATTTAAAATAAATAATACTGCTAAATGTTTCAATTACCAATTGCTTTTAGATGTAATCATAATAAATAAATTATGATGAAGTAATCATTTTAAATTGGTTACGTATAAAGCGAAATTAAAATGCATTTTTTACTTGTAAAATAACTAAGCAAGCTATATAAATAAAATACATTTGCCCTCGCATTTCGTTTTCAATATTATGAAAAATTTCAAATTATAAAGCCGTTAAAAATTGTATTTTTCACCGAAGTGATTATTATAAACTAATTCAAAACACATCAAAATTAAAATTTGAAACGCAATTTTAAATTCAAAAGGGGAACGTATTAGCACAGAAATGGAAAGTGCATTTTGCCGATGAATCGAAAGGTATTCCCTCCTTGTTTGCTTAAATTCAATTTACGGGGTCTCTCTTGTACCTCATTAACGTCCAAACGATAACACAAAAAGAGACAATAAGGCAGGAGGGTTGAGGGAACCCAACTTCCGAAAACCCAAAACAGGAAGACAGAAGAAAAAAAAACTATGGGGAAAGGGGGAGACTGACTGTAACCGTCAGCTGTTGAGATAAATGAAACTCTAAACAGTAAGTAGGACAGGTGATTATTGGGTTAAAATCCAATTGGGAGGAAGGCCAGTCTCCCACCGGTGACTCTGGGTACACAACGAAATTGGTGAGATACGATATTCAATCCAATTTCGCGAACGACATTGTGTGTTTATTCTCCATTTATAGGGGTCAAAACTCCATTTGTCCACAGATTCAAAGAGGTTGTCAATGCAGCGGGGAAATAAAAACGAGTTTCTTTCGATTTTCGTATTGGATTCATTCAGCTCTTGGTGAATGGTTGGTTTATCATGTGTATCGAAACAGTTGAACGAGTGAGCACGAGATTTATGTTGTATTTAAACTTAAATCTATGGATATAAAAATTCATTCCTCTTCTGGTGAAGAGTTTATTAGTTGTATTCGTAACAGTTGAACGAGTCAACACGAGATTTAAAGAACTCTTGAATACCAAAATTCATCAGTATCATATTTAATTCGTTCAGCTTTTGGGGAATGGTTTATCGAAACAGTTGCAAAGATTTATGTTATATTTAAACTTAAATAACTCTATGGATATAAAAATTCAGAAGAATCGTATTTGGTTCATTCATCTTTGAGAAATGATTTATCAGTTATATTCGAAACGGTTGAACGAGACTGCATGAGATTTATGTTGTATTTAAAGTTAACTTTATGGATATAAAAATTCATCAGTATCGCATTTGATTCATTCAGTTTTTGGTTAATGGTTTATCAGTTGTAAAACAGTTGAACAAGTCTGAGGAGATTATGTTACATAAAGAAGGTGCATTTTTACCCTTTATCATGACTCGTCGGTCTAAATACACATGGATTCATGGACTTGGTCTTGATATTGCTGTCGACCAAGTGGGATAAGAAACAACAACAATACAATACTCATTCCAATTTCACGAATAGAAATGTAAATTTATTCTAAATATATACCGATTAAAAACTATTTTGTTTCGAACTTCAAAAGGTTAATGTGGAGTTAAAAATTTCTTCTTAATTTTTAATTCGATTAATTAGTTTTTCGCTCGTCAATCTTATTAAGTATCCTTCAAATAGTTGATAAAGAAGATACAGATTTTAGTTGCTCGATAAAATTAACGAGAAAGATATCCCAAGTGAATAAGAGAACTTTATGGAATTCATAAAGTTCGTAAATTTCAATTGAAAGAATTTATTTATTATTAATAATACACAACTATGCTGTTGAAATAAGAAAATACACTTTTTGTGGGCGTTTATTATATGTTTAATTTGTTATGGGCGTTTATATTATGTTAGGATAAAAACTCTATTTGTTCACAGAATCAAAAGGTTTCAAAGTTGGTGAGGCAAAAAGAATCCTTTTATTTTTATATTCGATTCGTAAATTTTTTAATGAGTAGTTTGTCAAGTATACTTAAATATTTGAAGAATTAGACCGATTACCGAAGTCCAAACTGTCATTCATATAAATGCTTTAACTGTTAAATAAAATTAATCATCTAATCTTCAATAATAATTATTGTGAACAGTTTTGTCAAGTATTTCTTGCTCAATAGAGATAAAAGTTCATTAACAAAAAAACCTATTTTACCTATGAATAATATCTTGAACTACGTTTTTATTATTTCAATTAATTTCTACATTTTATATAAGCAAGAAGTTTTAGGTAATTGTATTTCAAAGTTTTAAAAACTCACTTTAAGATTTAGGGATATTTTTCCCCCTTAAAATTCAATACAAGCACAATTGAAACAAGGTTAAAAAAATCATCAAAATAACTAAAAAAAAAAAAAAAATCATAAAAAATACATGGAAAATGTTATTTAAATATTCTATAAATTTAAAAACTCAATTTATTTTTAATAAGGTGTTTTTTAATTTACACTATAAATCAAATTTTTCCTTGGGATGAACACACCTCCTTTTAACTTTTCATATTATTTAATAAGTTTGAAAAAGAAGAATCTTCAAAAAATATTTATATCAATGAAATATAAAGCAATGAACATAACTTTATATAATAAGAATGATACCACAGACTTTTCTTTTCATATTAAAGTTCATCTTCCTTTTCCATGGCTACTAATTCCTCAACTGGAAAGAACTCCAAAAAAATTTATTTATCATCCACATTTGATAAAGAATGATACACTAGAACAACAAAATAAAAATGATACACTAGTTAAAATAACAAACTTTTCTTTTCATATTAAAGTTCATCTTCCTCTTTCTATGACTATTAATTCCTCAACAAAAAAGAATCCAGAAAAGATTTATTTATCAGCAGCATTTGATCAGGTAGACACTGATTATTCAGTTATACAATGCTGTTCTTTAAAAGTCAATGATCGAATTAAAGCTGAAGATTAATTTGCCTTTTATCAAAAGAAATATCAGAGCTTGATCAGATTACCCAAACCCAAACAGCAAACAATTCGCAGAAGAAATCTCCATGTCGAATTTAATAAATCATCACTCATCCAAAAACTCTTCGCATGCATGATCGCTCCGGCAGCAACAAACTCAACAACTCAGCATCAAACTCTTTCCCCGCGTTGAAAACTAATCAATCTCTTAACTGTTTCTGCAAATAAATAACCATCCCGCGATTAATTTCTTGGAGGAGGAAGAATAATGTTCACTGTTTTGCAGCCCAAACAAAACAATGCCATGTTTTCTTATCTTATGTTTTCGTGGCAGAAGAAATGTAGAAAAGGTTTCAGTCCATAAGAAATCCACAGCGAATTGTGCTAAGCAAATTAATTTTATCATATCTCCTTTTTGACGATGATAAATGCAATTTTGTTTGAGGTCTTCAGTGGCCCTCTTCCATTGTTTGATGATACCCCGAGGTGGTTATACGGGAGGGATCAAAAAGTTGCCGACGTGTGTGCTGACAGATTCAGAAACAAAAAGTAATATCGGCAACAGCGTGATTTTTCTATGGCTTCATCTGAACGTAATGGATTGATGTCCCAAGGAAAATGTTAAGTTAATTATATCAAGCAATCAAGTCGTCGGGAATGATGAAGTTATATTTGGGAGCAAATTAATCAAATCTTTTATTACTTCCAGACGAAGAAGTTATTAAGTAATTGTAGGAACCATTCATGGATCGGATCTTCATTTAAACGCTGAGTCATTTAACACATGTACTTTTTGTCAAAAGCTTTTCAACTAAAAGTGATACGTAAGAATTTTCAAAATTGAGATCACTTTTTTTAATGAGGTTTGAATTTTTGTACAGCATGAAAGAAGGAAATCTTTTTTACTGGAGATGTCTTTTATATTTCTTGTATCATTTGCTTTAATTCATTTTCGCAGTTATTATGAAATAATTTTGATGGAACATTTAAATTGCCAGTTTATACCACTTTTCTTTCAAAGAGTAATTTTGTTATTTTATCATAATGGTGGGAAAATTAAAACTGAAATCTTCATCCTCCTCCAACTTTTAACTTAATACTACCAAAAGATTTTAATATTTATTTGTTTATTATATTTTAAATCTTTCTCATCTGCATCATTTCTCAAATTTTATTAAGAACAAAAAAGAGTATATAATTAATTGTGTTGCAGCTTATTTATATAATAATGCAATATAATAAATTTATTATATTTTGTTATTTAAATTTCTAATAAAGATATCATTAAAACGAAATTAAATTCGCATAAATCTATGATACAAATTTAGTAGTAAATAATTTTTGTATTCAGATTTGTATAAATCTTATAATACTTATTTAATTTTCTGTCAAAATTTTTTTGTTGAAATGAAAGCTTTACAAATGCTGTAAGAATATTGTAATAAATATTTTTAAAAGAAATTGAGAAATAATAATAATAACAATTGCAGATAAATTGTACAAAAAATTTATAATAAAGAACTTTAATTTTGCGTCATATAATATTATACTGGCTATTTTTATTCTAATATGGATGCAGTATATTTTTGCTGTTTAATGTATACTTATACAATATTGCATTTTAATGTACTTTAATGTCAAAGCAAAGCAAAAGAAATATATAGCAAAAGAAAACTTTATGTAAAATAAAGGTATGTTTTTGAATGCCTAACAATATTGTCTACATTATACGAGACTCCTTTCCTAAATCACTTAATTAACTTAATTAATTGATAATTGAACAAGAGTCAACTTGTATAAATGATGTTTGTAAAAGGTTGTAAAAAGGTTAATCTGAATATTGTACATTAAAGGGAAATTAGAACAATAAATATAATTTATACTTTTTTAATGTAATAAATTTGCATCAAAATGATTATGAAAGGACATTTAAAATTTAAAAATGATGTAAATTTAAATAAATTTTAATTCATCTATTTAAAAATAACTTCAATTTCCTTTTAGAGATCAAAGTAGTGTCTTTCATACGTGTATAATAATATAGCTTTAAATTTTCGTTTCGTTGTTGATTCTTTATGGAAGCGTTATTGGATTGCCAGATTGGACTTAAGTTGATGGATTAACTGATGTCATTTGTTTCTATCTAGTTATTTGTATTTATTTTCTTCTTTGTTATATCTGTTGTCCTGTAAACTTGTCATTGGAAATTTAAAAAAAAAAAAACACAGTTTTACGTTTAAAACTTCTATTGAGAAAAAAAGGATATTTTATCGAGTTATTTTTAATGTGCTATTTCTACATTTTTTTCTTTTAATATTTTCTTATTATTTTTAATATTCAATTTAAGCGTTTTTCGTCAATTATATAATGTATTGTAATTTTCATTTCCAATTTGCTCAACAAAATAATTCCACTACGATCAAATTCTTTGTTGAAAAGATTTAATTTCGCGTGCTATAAATTCAATAAATGAAAAGTTTTTGTAACGAAAATTAAATAAAAACACGGAATAAAAATTTTTAATTATTAAAGGAAAACGCAACCCCTGAAAGAAATTTCCAACATTGCACATTCGACAAATCACTTAATTTCCTCACAGCCAGACAATTACTTGAACGAAGCGTTTGAACTGCATTAACACCATGCAGACGTTTTTCCGGAAATTATGAATTTCCCCCTTCAGCATCTGCTCCAGAGCAATCTGACTCCAGACAATCAGGGAGGGGGGAGTGACGAACAACTCATACGCCCCTCCCTGTCGATAGCTGCATGTACCAAAAAAAAAAAAATCACTTCACAACTTCAATGACATCAAAAACCCAAGTGAGCAGAAAATAGTCTTTCACTCTGGTTCCAGCAGAACCAGATTACGCACCCGTCGGGAAATCAGATAACCAGTTAGTGGTATTAATTGAAGCGGGAGGGGTCGGCCTAGCCTGAGGC
Organism: Caerostris extrusa; assembly: GCA_021605095.1. Taxonomy (NCBI): domain Eukaryota; kingdom Metazoa; phylum Arthropoda; class Arachnida; order Araneae; family Araneidae; genus Caerostris; species Caerostris extrusa. The sequence continues at coordinate 117,992 of BPLR01013761.1, read as the reverse complement.
CTGAAAGAATGCCATTGTCGAGAGGCCTGTGGGTTTTACATCCCTTGCGGTCGGATTTTGAGCATGGGGAACAGTGTCTCTTGGGTCAAAGGAAAGTCCTCTCCGATTCATCATTTAGTAATGCGCTCAAGACCCCTTGAATCAATTTCCACTTCATCTACACTTCATTTCCTGAATTATAGTACTTGTGCCTTTCAAAACGAAGGGTGGTCTACCCTTTTTTTTTTTTTTTTTTTTTTTTTTAACAATTCAATTTTGCTCCACCCACCTATTTCAACAAAAGTTACCACAGTTCACAGTTTTGAAAATTTCTTGTAAAGTTAAGCGTAAAGAATAAAGTTTCAAAATGAATGTATCTAAAATTTCAAATCCATCATTAGATGGTAATTTTTACTTACAATTTTTTAACTGCTTAAAACTATGAATTTTAATATGTTAAAAGCATATAAATTTAAAAAAATTCATTACATTTAAAGCATGGGTTTTCACCAAAAGTGCAATATACTAACTTTTAACTAAATATGGTATTTCTCATAAGAATTTAGGCAATAAATTATAAGCAACTTTTACTTATGTCAGTGGTTACAATAGAAATAATCAATTGGTATCTATAGCATACCAGTTTAATTGAAGACAGCTTCAATTTTTTAATTGTTTTTTTTTTTTTAATGCTTTAAATTATGGATTTTAATACGTTAAAAGCATATGAATTTAAAAAATCATTACATTTAAAACATGGAGTTTTCACCAAAGGTTCCTGGACTTGGCTCAGGATGCAGTATACTTACTTAACTAAATATGGTATTTCTCATAGAATGTAAGCAATAAATTATAAACAATATTACTTGTATCGGTAGTTGCCAACAGAAATAATAAATTGGTATCTATTACATAACAATTTAATTGAAGACTTCAATTCAATCCTTCAACTTCAAATTTTTTAATTGCTTTTCTTTTAATGCTTCAAATTATGAATTTTAATATGTTAAAAGTAAATAAATTTTAAAATTCATTATATTTAAAGCATGGGGTTTTCTCAAGAGCGCTTGGATTTGGCTCAAGAGGCAATATACTAACTACTAACTAAGTATGGTATTTTCATATGAATGTAGGCAATAATTATAAGCAGCATTACTTGTATCGGTGGTTACCAATATAAATAATTGTTATTTATTATATAGTAATTTAATTGAAGACAAAAAACTTTATTCTTGATACGTTTATAGTATATTTGATTGTTATAAAATGCGCCGTAGGAAAAAAATTATGAATTCATACTGATCATGTCTTTGTTATTTCTGTTAAAATGAATTGAATTTGGTTTTATTTTAAGATTTTAAAAATATTTTCTGAGAAAGGTCTTTCTGACGTGTCCCTGATAATAAAAAAAAAGTTAAAGATTGATTGAAAACAAATCAGGGGTTCTTGCATTATTTTTACAATTCGTATAAATTAAGATGTGATTTTTTTTTTTTACAATTTAAGAAAATCAATTAAAAATGAATTTTTGCAATTTTATTTTTACAATTTATACAAAGTATAAATTTTTAGAACCATTCCCACACTAATTTAAATTTTGAAACTTAAAAACATTTTTGTTATAATTCCGACATAAAACTGCAACCACTTTTCTTTTAATCTACTAATTATTTATTTGAGATCTTCCAATTCTAGAGGGAAAAAAATATCACAATTTTTTCACTACTAGTGAATTTACTTAAATTGAATACGGCTACTTATTTTACTTTAAGTTTTAATTACTTAAATAATACAAATTAAAATTAATTAGGCAGCTAAAATCAAACATATTAAAAAAAAGCAAAAAAATGAATAGCATAAATGTGTTTTAATTAATTTTTTGGGGGAATCTGAATCTCATTAATATTTTGATTCAAAGAATAATGGGGAATAACTTTTTTTTGTTCATTCGCATTCGTATGTAAAAATTACAAGAACTTTCTTGTGTCCTAAAACTTTCAACGCAACCATTTGTTACGAATCGAAAGTTCCTTATGTATTTTCATGTGTTATTTCTCGTTAAACATCTCTACATTAAAAACAGCGTAACAGTTACAATAGTTTTTTTTTTTTTTTTTTTTTTTAACTTTTACCAGGCACAAAATAAAATAAAACAATTCATCGACACAATATAATGTATTTTTAAAATGAAATTGAAGTGTCTATGCTCAAACTATGTATTTTCAAAAGCGACTAGGAAAATAGAAATTAATTCAAAAACTCTTGGAATTTTATCAGCTTTATACAGCCCTATCGATGGCCACATGTTGCATTTTCTACAATTTCTGATTTTTCTTTCTTTCTTCATGCTGCATTTTTTTATTTTATTTTTCAGAGTAATTTCAATACATCAACTTGTATAGTTTGGATATACGTAAAAATTTTATTAGCATTATTGCTTATTATCGAGCTAATGTTTCCCTAAGCTCCTAATAATTATCAAAACGTTTTATTAAATTAATTATTTAACTACTAAATAGTAAAATGCCTTTTTTACTTAAAAAAGGTATTTCACGTCATAAAAAAATAATTTTACGTTTTGAAACGCCTTTTTCAATTTTTTGGAAATCACTTATATATTGCAATTGCAGATTTTTAAATTTAACCTACTGCATCAAAATTTTTGAAACTTTTCCATTTCTATTACATAAAGTATACTTTCCTTCTTTTTTGGCTACTGAAAAGATTGTTGATATTTTATAATGGGATTTTATAATGGAAATGAAGGTCGACGTTGATTTTTTTCAAATGCTGTTCCTCGTTCTGAAGTAATTTAGAAAGAGGAGCGGCATCTGGAGGATTCATACCCACAATCTAAGCCTTAAACCCTGCATGTGTTTCTGGTCTACAGATTTAATATACTCATAACTAGTGTTCATTCAAAAGTTCGATATTTTCTATGGCCAGGTCGCATGGAAAACCATTTATACAAAACAGCCTTTATATTTTCTGATAAAAAAAAATCATGAAAAACCTATTTTTCGTGTGTTTTTATGCAAATTATTAACAGCGCTTAATGTAACCAGTGATATAATTCTTATTTAAAAATAAAAAATTACAAATTGTGCAGGCGAACATATGATGATTAACTTAATCGATATGATCACACGATTGATCTTGTAACTGTATTCTTGTAGTTTATATCATTTGTTTTGAGAATTTCATAACTTATAATGTTTAAAATAAATTTATAAGTTATCAAGCTGTAAAAATAAATAGATAATCTTAATCTGCTCTTTTATGCACAGCAGAGATTGCAACTTCAATTTATGCATTGAAATCCGTGCAGTCCTTTCCCCTCCCCCTTCCCATTTAGATAGCGGATATATTGTTAATCAAAAATATTAAAGTTTATCACATCAGATGAAGAAAAAATATCTTAAATAATCTCAAATATCAGTATAAATAAAAATTAATTAAATGCCCGTTTTGATATCAATCTATTTGTAAAAATGTTCTTTCATTAAATTTATCACAAAATTATACAGAACTGCTTTTGCTTTGAAATTAAAATCCTATAAGCCACTTAAACTTTAATTTTTTACTTGCTGATTTAGTAAACAATAAAAATTAAAATTTTGCACCTTTTGAATGTTTACATTTTAAAACCATTGTTATTATTTTTTATGAAAGCTTTTAAAAGTTTACTTTTAGAATGCCCCTGATATTAAACTTGTTTCCTCTACCATTTTAAGATTGAAAATATTCACACACACATTAATTACAAAGATAGAAATAATTTTCTTCTATTCATTAAAATAAGTGCAATATTAATTTTAAATACATCATTTGTAAATCCTTTTTATTAACTTATGTAAATTAAGCACGTTAAACAGAATTTGTGAGATTTTTTTTTTTAATAATAAGATCAATGCCTTTTTTTTTTCCATAAACATATCAATTTTAAATTTAAATTTGATTCCCCTTTATTAAATTTATAAAAAAAAAAAAAAAAAGTTTGAAATGCCTCTAAAATCATTTATTTTTGACTATTAAATGAAAGGAAGATTTTTAAAATAAGTAAAAAATATGTTTAAAATCATATTCGAAAGCTAGCTAGTAATTATACAGAAATTATTAAAAATTTTACAAAATTGTGAACAACTGAATTTTCAAAAAAACGTAAATTATTTAAACGTTAACAATATTAGAATTGTGAATTACTCAAACTTTTTTTTTTTTTATTGTTCAAATGATTATAAAAAAAATATTTGAAAATCTAATTTATAAACGGTCTAATCAATTCGTAAAAAAAATCTCATGGAAAAGTGATTGAATAATTAATTTGAATTCATTTAAATATGTATAATTGCTCAAATAGTTTATTATTGCTAAAATACGCTTAAATAGTTTAATAAAATTGTATACAGGATATTAAACAGTACGAAATGAGAACAATCATATGCTTTTCTAGGACATTTTTTTTTTTTTAAAGTATACTCAAAACAAAACAAACATATTCTTTTATATATATATAAATCTTACCACATCAATAAATTTTTATATTTATGTGGCATTTGTTTATTTTTTATAATTCGTATTAATAGTTTTATTAGCTAAATGAAATAACTAATTTAATACAATCGCCTTACACATAAACATTGTTTATGGTAAGCGATTCTATAGTAAAGCATTTCTAATTATAGAATAAATAAGTTTCTTTATTAAGTGCATTGTTGTGTATTTTTAAATTTAAACAGTTTAACTTATTATCCTTAAATATAAACCTTTTTTTTTTTTTTTTTATGAGTGCTTGTTATTAAGAATTTAACATTTAAAAATTAAAATTTACGTGGAAATAAAATTATTATTTAATAATTAACAACAAATAATACACCAGGGTGATATTTTTGTGTTGCATTTAAAGAACGCAATATTGTGTTAATGTTTACTTATATTTCTTCTTTATAATATCACATAATCACAGATAAGTTGTATAAAATTGCGTTTAAATTATATATATTTCATTGTTAAATATTATTGATAGATTTATATATTTATTGGTAGTTTAATCTTTCCTTACATATTATGCTTAACATGTATTTCATGTTCTTATTATGTATTTTAATTTTCATTAATTTAGTAAATTTACTGTACATCAATATTTTTATTTTCTTTTTAAGTAAAATTTTATATATATGAAGTTTATGATTTCTTACATATTGGAGCATGCCATATAAAAATATGTAGTAATTTTAAATAAATAGAAATTTTTATTTATCTCAGTATGCCGTATTTAGTATAAACAACTTTCAATTTATAGCCTAATTTTTCGCTCTTCATATACATAAATAAAATAAATAAATCATTGCTAAGAATTTAATATTCGTAAACCTTTTTTAATTTAAAATATTAAGATAACTAACTTTTATATTCATTTTATATAAATTTAGTGTTTTTAAAGTAACTTTGAATTCATTTCGATAAAGTATTAGAAATTGTTAAAAACATTTTCAACAAAAATTATCAATTAAGATAAATATTAAACTGAAATCATAATTTTGTAGTTCAATTATTATATTTTCAACAAGTTTTCGACAGAAATATAAACAATATTGTTTCTCTGATAAAGAATATCGATTTATTTCTTTTGCATGCATCAAAATCTAGATTGCTTAACCTGTTGCATTAACGTTATCAATCTTCTTTCTTTCTTAAATCTTTGAAATACAGCGAATTTTTTTTTTTTATAAACACATCATTAGAAATTTATTATTTATCTACTTAAAAACTATTTGTGAATTAGCAAAAAATGAAAATATTGTAGTAGACTTCTTATATGGATTCAAAATAGAAGACAATTGTGATAAGTTATCAAGATTTATTGTTAGATTTTTAGTTTTTTAATTTTGTAGCAACAAATTCTTACGAAAATAATAAAAAAAAAAAAACATTATTTAATAAATAGTTACTTTATTCCTTTAAAAATTAATAAACAACAAAAGAAAAGCAACCAAAAACAGATGAATAAATTTTTTTACAACTATAACAGATGTATCATAACTATACTTAAAATGACTTTAAAATAGTTTTTGGATTATTTTTATTAAAAAAAGTCTTTTACATATCTATATTATTTCTTTTTAAGAAGCGATCAAATATTTACCGGATTAATATTTTATTCAATTGATGTAAATAAAAATTTAAAATTTTGATACTTAAATGTAAATAATCTTTAATATACGTTTAAGCAATATATCTTTCATCATTAATTTTGATTCGTTACATTTTTTATTATTATATGAATAAAAGTATTAGAAAGTATATTAAAAAAGAGTGATTTTAACTGCGATATGAGAAAAGTGATGATAATACAAGATCAGTGTTTTTGTTTAAATAAAGGAATATTAATTCCATATTTATTTCATTGTCCATTAAAAGTAACTTACAATTCTATAAAATTATTTCAAATACTTTTTATGGTGTATTAATAATAAATATATTGCAGTAGAACTGAAAGTATTAAAACAAGCATTATTGCGTATTTTTAAACCGCTAGCGTATAAGCTAAACATTGAAATATAAATTATTTTAATAAATTTAATAACACTTAGATAAAATCTTGTTACGATTGTATATTTGTATATGAACGAATAAAAATTCCTGGTCGTTTTTAAAATTAAATTGTACTTGATCCTATTTCAAAAAGAGATAGACAAAGTAAATAGACATTCTCACCTATTTTTGGCGGCCGCCGCTCGGTCTCTCTGCCGTCGGTTCTTGAACCAGTTCCCCACTTGAGTTGGCGTCAGTCCGGTTGCCGTAGCCAGTTCTCTCTTTTTTTGTCGGATTTGGGTAGGGATCTTGCAAGTACCATTCCCTCAACAAACTTCTGGTTCGTTCTTTGAAGCAATGCGTCTTCTGCTCTCCATCCCAAATCGTCCTGGGCAAGGGGTACTTCTTTCTGACCCTGTACTTGTCCACTGGTCCTAGTGGCCTTCCCTTAACTTTTCAGCCTCTTGATAGTGGGCCTCCAGCCACATGGCTTGCAGTTTGGAATGAGAAACCTTGGTGAATCGGTGGCTTTCGAGGATGCCATAGAGTTCTCTAAAGTTTCCAGATTGGAAGGCCACCAGGGCCCTAGCCCTCAGAACAGATTCATTCTTGTTGAGTTCTGCACAATTGGGGTGGGCCACAGGGAGTGACCATAAAAATCTGCCAAGCCTTTCGATGTCTCCACTGTCCTCCAGGTCTCGCACACAGCGGCCACCTGATTGATGGTGAAGTTGAGGTTTGGTAACAGCATAGGGGTGGGGAAATAAGGAGTTGGTTGACTCAGGCCCAAAGCCATTGGATTTCGGTATTTCATGAGAAAACAAAGTCACATTCAACAGGCATAGAGTTTTGTTGGAACAACATGAAACTTTTCTACTTCAATCAGAAGTGAAAAAGTTCACTTTGTTGAACTATATAAAGTTTTTGTTCTTCATCAATCCACTTCTAAATTTGAATCAATAGTCCTTGTGACAGTATAGATTTCTGTACTTTAAATGCGAATGTTGATCAATGTCCAAACTGATCAGAAAGATTAATTTCAGTAGTTTTTTCGTTTTCTTGTACAAATTACAACAATATTTCTTCACAATTAGCAATTCTGTTCAATATTTTCTTGAAATTGTATTGAATATTTTTAAAATAGCATAATTTAGCAGCAAAATTCTTTATTTTTAATGGCAACTTCAAAGAAAGACATTCCGGAAAAATAATAATTGTCAAAATATTAAATAAAAACGATCATTTCAAACAAAACCCATAAACTATCATATACCAAATATACGAACACTCAATTCGTTCCTAATAATGATACAAAAAAGCAACGCTACGTGGGAGTTTGCTGGAAAAAGGAAGATAAAAATAAAAAAACACTCTCTCTCAAAAAAAAGAACAGCTACATTCTGGTAGAAAGAAGAAGAAAAATCACATCCCTTCTCTTACCGATAACCGCAAAACAAATGACTCTGCTACGAGATCTCCAGCGAGTAAACGAGCTATCAAAATTCAGGTCTCGCTTGCATCACGCTAACCGCCGAATGTGGGTTTCCCTCGTCGAGGAGTGGTAACTGAGGAGCTCAGTGATCCCTTATAGGTTACGAAGTCTTCGTCAATGCTATTAGCCATAAACGGAAAAAGGAAGGAGGAGCCACCAGTCGTATCCATGGCCGAGCGCGTAACGTGATCTCATTTGCTGGCATCAGATGCTAGGAGCGATCCGATTGGCCCGGGAAGGACGCCAATCAATGTCTCCATGCCAATCACTGCGTTATGGAGACGACATCGCTATCTCTGCGCGCTGCTGTAGTAAGAGTTTTATTCGAGATTTTTTTTTTTTTTGTTTGTTATCGTTTCAACCGATTTGCGTTCAGTACTCTTAAGGTAAAAGTGGTAAAAAAAGTCAGCTATTTTGGAGGATGACTGTTTTGAGTGTGGATGAATGTTTTTAATGAGATTTTTTTTTTTTTTTTTTAAAATGTTACGTAAAAACATCAATAGAAAAAAGGATTTTAAATTTGATGAAATTATTGTCCATCGCTTAAGAATCATATTTGTTTATTTAAAAATATTAATAATATATAGTTAACATTGCGTTATTAAAATTTTTTAATAAATATTAACTAAATAAGTCTAAATAAGATTTAAATTTAAGGAGAAAAAAATTTAAGAAAAGATGTAAATTTTTTTTTTTTTAATTAATGCGAAAATTATTTAAAATATTATAAAAGCATTTTATAAATAATCGATATTCGTTTTTAAGAATAATTTATTAGTTGGTTAAAAATTTTTTAAAAGTAGCGCGAGTAATATACTCAGTATTGAAATGAAGAAATCAGCAATAAAGGAAATATTGCATTTATTAAATTTATTAATTTAATGTTAAATAGCTGTCAAAATTCTATCCAGCTAAAATATTTCAATAAAAATTTGTATTTTTATTTATATGAATTATGAATTTACTGTTTGTTTATATATTGAAGACCAACGTAGATTATACAAAAGGTTCTATAAAAAAATTTTTTTTGGTTTAATTTATATGTATTAAACTATTAATTAATAATGATTCAACAATGCTAAAAATCCTGATTATTATCCTGATACAGTGAATATTGTCCTGATACAGAAAACTAATAAGTTAACTGAAATTTATTTTTATTAGATACAAAAATAACAACAAATAAATTATTTCTAAGATTAATATAGCAAATAATCATATATTATAACACCAATTTTTGAATCACATTCTTTTCATTTCCATAATTTGGTTCATTGTTTATAAAATATTTAACATTTTAACAAAATAAAAAATAATAATAAATAACCATTTCAAAAATAGAAGCAAGGCAATTTAAATAAATTATTAAATTAAAAACAAGATTAGTGTCAATAGATTAAAAACAAAAAAAAATTAATAATTTTTCCTATTAAAATAAGTTGTTCTATTATATAAATCTTCATTTTGGTATATGGCAGTTAAATACAAAAAAAAATATTTTTAAAAATATCTATAGCAATCTAATAAATCAAATTTTAAAAACCTTTTTTCTATATTATAAATATAGTAATAAAATAAATACAGAGATGATTATTGATATTTTTAATATTGTCTTATTTGAATTTAATTAATAACTGTTTAATTCGTAATTAATTAATAACTGTTAATATTTGTTGTGTATAATTATTATTTTAAAGTATTTTTTATTTCTGCGTTTGCTGAAAATTTTTAAAAAATTTAAAATAATAGCTAATACAAGAATAGTTTTAAGATTTCCTCCTTATTTTTGTGATTTTTGTTTATTCATTAGTGATATAGGATATTACAAATACCTAGAGAATAACGATAATGATAGACATGATGTTTGTCAAATCAATTAATTGAGTCAAAATTATTTGAGTTTTAACAATTGAATTAATTAATGATTTTAAATCAAATAATCAATCAGCATAAATGTCTTTAAAAATATACAATAATGTGTATATGTGTACATGTGTAATGTAATACAATGTCTCTAATTTCATTCTTATAATTTCTTTTATTTATTTGATTTAAAACAGAAGTTATGTTTTATTTAACCATTTATAGTTCCTAATATGTATTCTTATTCTTTGGAAAGTTAGGATTGTTCATAAAAAGTATATACAGACTTTAAAAATACAGGTGGTTAAATAAACATTTTTTGCAAAATGATTATTATTAGTAATTTGTGCAATTTAAATAAGTTATGTATTGAAAATAATTTTTTTAATAGTTTTAGTATTTAAAGCAATTTGGCTAGACAATGTAGCTAACAATTATAATGTATCGGTTAATTAATTTATTTATTTATATAATTTTCTAGGGATATTACATAAATAAATGAATACTATATTACTAGTTATATTACTAGATTTCTAACTATTTATTTTTGTCTTCATTTTTTTAAAAATATTATATACATATTATTATTATTTATATATATATTTTATTATATTTTTAATTTAATTTGTATTGATTTTCTTTTACAGTATGAACTATTAATTTGTTTAATTATATATTTTTTTTTTATGCATTCATAAACGAAGCAGTCGTTAGCTAAGAATGACTATTTATAATTTAAAAGAAAAAATATCCATCTTTTAAAATTAATTTTTTTAAATAGGCAATTTATAATGATGACTGATATTATCTAACGTATTAATAGGATGAATACTTTTAATAATTTTAAAAATTTAGTAGCAATTCAATTTTAATTTCCATTACGTATTTTTTGTACAAAAACTAAATGAAATACAGCTTATTAATAGGCCTCTGATAGACGATATGTCTGATATGACCAACAATAAAAAATGTGTTTGATAATGACTTCATATTATCTAACAATTTGAAAGATAAATAGCAATTATAATTGCAATTATAAATTTTTGTACAATAGAAACAAAGCTTACCAATAGGCCATTGACAGACGATATGTCTGATATGACCGACGATAGAAAATGTGTTTGATTATATGACTTCATATTATCTAATATTTTGAAAGATAAATAAATAATTTTCAATGGTTTTTTTTTTTACGAAATTTAATTGCAATGTAATTATAACTTTAATTATGTATTTTTGTACCAAAACTTAAATGGAACTTGATAGATGATTATATTGTGGAACTATCTGGAATATTCTTGAAAATGTAAGAATCACTGTATGTCAGTGCCTTACAGTATAAAGGTATTTTTAATGGAGATAAAGAAAGCAATAAGTATTAGTTTACAGAGGTAAAATTGAGTAGATAAGAGTTGAGTTGAGATTAAGCTTAAAGCAACAATTTGTTCTTTATATTCAATGTTTACTATAACATTTGGTCATAGTATAAATAAACGCACGCTCTGCGTTGTGATTGTTAGCTCTCAGTTATTCTATCTGTGTAAATAGTAGATAAAAGTATTTGAAATAAACACAGATTTTATACAAAGACTGTGATTGTTTGCCAAACCATTCATTTACCAAAAAGGGAAACAATGAGATATTTTCCTTTCATATGATCAATTTAAAAGATTACATAATTAAGGTCATTTCAAAATTCTTTTCAGAAATCTAATTTGAATAATATATATTGAGTCAAGAATAATCAAATTTAATTATTGTTATTATTATTATATAAGAGTATTAATCAAATTTTAGATGAAATCGCAAAATATGGGCCGTGAGATTTGGCAACTTTTTTTTTTTTGTGGAACCAGCTGGGCGATAAGTCGCCAAATGTGGTAACTCGGTTTTCTTGTACTGTTTGTCACTTCACTTACTGTCGCAACCAGTTACTTGGCGCATTTTTATGAAAAGTTTTTGACGCCAAATCCCAACGGTCCCTATTCTGCGATTTTACCGAAAATTGGATTAATACTATTGTGAAACAACAATAAAATCTGTGTTTATAATAAGACTATGACGATATTAGCATGGAGATTTTTTAAAAGTAGATATTCTATTTAAATTTTAGCCATTTAAATTTTCTATTTGTTGTCCACAAAATTGACTGCAATATTTTTGTGAAATGTCATAAAAAGTATTTAAATCAATTATCAAATAACTACTTATTTAATGCATTTGTGTAAAAAAAATTCTGCATTCGAAAAACTAATGGATTAGTTTCTAAAGCACAAAAATATTCTTACTATACGGTATTTCAGTGCTTTATTTAAAATATTATAATAAAACTATTACTAACACTACGAACATTATCAAATTATTAATACAATAAAAACATGAACCAAAATTATCTTTAAATAATTATTCGAAAACGAAATTTTTATTTAAAAAAAGTTTGGGGAGCATGGTACAACTGAACATTCATGTAATTTTTTAATTTCCATCCAAGTAGAAAAATTTTATTAGTTTCACAAATAGTTTATTTAATAAGTGAATTCTTAAGTTATTCTAATTAATAAGAGAAACTGGTCCACGTTCATGTTCTTGATGCTATCCCATGGTAAGCATGTTGCCAAAATATAATATAAAAATATAATATAAATTAAGGGGACCCTAACATTCTTGATGCTATCTCAAACATACATACATATATATATGTATATATATATATATATATATATATATATATATATATATATGGGGGGGGAGTGTGTGTGTATATAAGAAAATGGATTTACGTATACAAATTTGCATTTAGGAACTTACATTTAACATACCATAAAATTAGTAATAAAATTTTTCCCATTGTCTTTTATCTGGTTCGTAGACAAAAGTAATGAAAAAAAATATTTCTTTTTTATTAAATAAATAAAACCTGTAATTTTTGTACATAAATAATGTGTTATAATGTTGTATTTAAATTAATATCTTATAACAATCTGTATTTACAGCGATATCGATGTTTAAACGTTATGAAGAGATTTTAAATTATTGATCATACAGTTCCTTTTCTTTTCTTTGACGAAGCCCCATGGTGGCCAAGGCCATATACAAGGCCTACAAGTTTTAAAAATTTTCTAGAATCCGGATTGATTAACATTTTATTATTCAAAAATAATAATAATAATATTTACTGAAGGCAGGCAATTGTTATTTATATTTTAATTAAATGAAAAAAATTTTTTTGTTGTTGTAAGAAAAATGATTTTAAACTATAGTTTAAGAATTCATCTGCTCAATGACTATGAATGGAAAACGCCATTATTGTTTATTACATATTTTTATTCATATTCGGTAGTCAAAATTCACATTTAGTATGCTTTTATTTATTGCTTAATTTTTATTCTTTTTCCTCGCATTTGGAACTTTATATATTTTTGTATTTATTTATTCAAAGTCCGATTTCCATTTAATTTATTTTTGATCTATGCAATCTTTAGTGAAGATAAAATATTATTTTTTGTATTCATAATCGTAGACATACAATATGATCATGTAATTTATTGAATATTGTCTTTTTTGAAAAAAAAATTACTAAAATAAAATATCTTAATAACATATTTTATTAATAATATGTTATGTTAAAATAATATATAACAATTTCCTACTATGCCCAAAAAGTAAGACCAATTTTTTTTTTCAAAAGTTCTTTATTTATTCTGCTAAATTTATTTCATTGCCTTCAAAATATTCCCCTTCAGACACAATGCACTAATGCTAACTTTTTTTCCAATTCTCAATGCAAGCTAAAAAGTCATCGGCAGGGATGGCCTTCAAAGCGAGCGGCCGATTCATGTTGAATCTTTTCAATCAACTCAAAACGGTGTCCTCGGAGTGGTCTTTTGAGTTTAGGGAATAGCCAGAAGTCGCATGGTGTGAATACGGTAGTTGTGGAAAGATGTGGGTTTTATTTTTTACGAAAAAGCCACGAAGAATCAATGCAGTGTGAGCTGACGCATTCAGTGCTTTGGGTACCAATCGAGATTTGAAGCGTTTGAGGCCCAAAATTGACTGATCCTTTGAAATTCCAACATCATCAGTAAGGTCTCTAATTGCAAAATCGACGGTTTGCAAGCACCAAATCTTTAATTTTTTGGTCGTGAGCTTCATCGGTTGAGGTTCATGGTCGACCAGAGGGCTCTTCGTCTTCCACGCGTTCTCTGCCTACTTCGAACTGTTTATACCATTACTAAACATTTCTTTCCGATATAGAAATGCTCATCACATTCTATACGTTTCCACAAACAATATTTAATGTAATAATATTTTTTGCTCAATTAATTCAGACATTTCAAAAATCGCCGGAATCAGTTTTAGCGTCTCACAAAGCCAAGCGTAACTCAATCACTAATGAATATTCTGACGTTTAATTTTACAGAGATGTCAAGGACAGTGCCAGTATAACCTAAAAAAGAATCGGAAAAAAATGAAATTCCATAAGCCCCTTGAATTTTAAATTGAAAATTGTCTTTTTAGATACAGTACTATAACGGATAAGATTGATCAACGTCATTCTACAAACATATTTGTAACCCTGCAGTAAATATGCAAAGGATAACTAACCTCTCAATCAATAATAATATGGCAGGATAACTCAATTTTTAATCTCTTCGTGGCGTCAGTTAGAGTGATTGTTTAGGAAAGGAGAATCCACGACGATTGTGATAAAAAGAATAAAAATAGATGGCGTCTATGATAACATAAGTAAGAATCTTGCCTCGACAGTCAATCACGGGAATTTCTCGAATTTTCTGCCATTGCGATAAGCCAGAATTGGGTTAAACTGACTGACGGAAACCCCTTCTAAAGGGGAATTCCGTCATTTCCCCCTATCGTTGAACTATTCATGGCATACGAGTAAATGAATGTTCATATATGACAATCATGTTCAACATGAATGTTCATTTTTTGAAAGGCACCGGCCTAGCTCCTATAATTCTCCTGAGAGATGGTGATACAAAAATAATTATAATAACTTTCTAAACTAGTAGAAAATAGCACAAATATTTTAAAATGTCATTGAGGTTATACAGAAGAATTGGAATACTGTAGTACAAATAGATGTTATACTGGCACTCAGTGCCACGGATTTCGAGTTCGTCTCGGCGGTACCGGTTCTATTGTTATATACAAAAATGATGCTTTATAAATTATACTAATACTCGTAAATTGATGCCTCTCGTATTTTAGAAATTTTTTACATTCTCGAGACAAATTTTCAACATTTGATTTTTCTTGCATAATTTACTTTTAAAATAATATTTTGAATGCAATATTATGTACTATGAGTAACATCTTTTATGATAAATTCATTATTGGCCGTAACAAAATCAGATTTTTTAATACAATATTATAGATTACGTTTAATGTTAGATTAACACTAAAATTAAGCAAATATTTTGTGTGAGGTTAAAACAATAAGAATGCAGAGTGCTATTAATTTTTAATTTAACACGTAGTGCGTAACTTGCACATGTAATGCAGCCCCTAAAGATCTATTTTTATTTTATTAATCATTTGGCAAATACTAATAATTAAATGACCATCAATTTGTGTTAAATTGATAAATATGAAACTTGTTCCCAACTTGTTGAAACTTGTGCCCAAGCCATATTGTCATTATATTACACTTAATGATAAACTAACCCTGAAGTAAAGCAAATATTTTGTAAGAAATTAAAACAAAGTGCAAGAATGTAAAGTGCGATCATTTTTTTTAAATTTAATATGTAGTGCGTTTGGGGCCAGAATGGCCGAGTGGCTAGCACTCTGGCGCTCGGTACCACAGGTTTCGTGTTCGAGTCTTGGCGGTGTCATGGATGTTTGTAGTGGTTTGAAATCCACGTTAAACTGTAGGCCCCGGTCTAACATGATCGTAGAGCGTTGCGGGGGTATTGTTACTCCGCGTCCGTAATTTATTTTTCTAGCTACACGCACCACCTGGGTAGTGCTAAGGGAGTAACGTCGGTGCAACACTTACGTTAAGGCATAAGGACAATTGTTTAAGTGTTTACTAGCTGCATTAGAACAAAAAACATGTAGTGCCTAACTTGTACATTTAATGCAGCCTGATCCGTTCTGTTTTATTAATCTTTTAGCAAACACTAATAAATAAATTACCCTCAATTTGTGTTAAATTGATAAATATGAAACTTGGAGTCTTATGTAAATAGATTAATTTTTATTTTCAGACATCTGTATAAAGATTGTATATTATTTTGTTTCAATTTTAGTATTTCCTTCTCTTGTAAACAAAATAAAATATAAAAAATTAAAAACACATCTTTAAATATATTTCCTGTTAAAATATTTTTAACTTGTATTGCTGATTTGTCCATCAATTTTTATTTGTATTCCTTTATTTCGAATTTTATAGATAATTTTTGTTTTCTTTTAACATTTTTTTACTTACGATTACAAGGCAATCCAGTATCACTTGTGCAACATTTTTTTTTTTTCTTTTGTATCCACCACTTACGCAACAAATTTCAATAGAAACATAGCACTTCTGAAAATCCATATTGATACCATATTACAAACAGATTTGCCTTAAGATTAACACTAAAATAAAGCAAATATTTTGTGAGAAGTTAAAGCAAAATCCAAGAAAATAAAGTGCTATCATTTTTTTAATTTAACATATAGTAACATATATACTTTCACATGTAAATACAGCTCTTAAAGTTTCATTTTATTTTATTAATCGTTTGCTAAACACTAATAATTAAATGACCATCAATTTGTGTTAAATTGATAAATATGGAACTTGTTTCTGAAGCCTCTATATACTAAGTGTGCCCAAAAAGTAAGACGAATTATTATTATTTTTTAAAAACGTTTCTTTATTTATTTTGCCAAATTTATTTCATCGCCTTTTAAAGTAATTTTACTCCCTCCGGACGCAATGCAATTATGCCAACTTTTTTTTTTTTTTAGTATCCAATCCTCAATGAATGCTAAAAACTCATCAGCAGGGATGGCCTTAACCCCGAAATAAAGCAAATATTTTGTGAAACCTAATGTAAATGTATTAATTTTTATTTTCACATATATTTAATTTTGTTTTTCATTTTAGTATTTCCTTTCATTTCCTATTTCTAACGTTTTTAATTTCTTAAAATGCCATTTAGATCTTTACATATATTTCCTGATAAAATGTTTTTAACTTGATTTAGTATTTGTACATCAATTTTTTATTTGTATTGTTTCCTGCATTTTATAGATAGTCTTTACTTTTTTTGCTTAATTTAAAAGAAAACAAACTTAATATTACAAGGCAATCCAGTATCACTTGTGCAACATTTGTTTTTTTTTTCTTCTTGTACCCACAACTTGCGCAACAAATTTCAATCGAAGCAACAACAACTTTCCAGGAAGACACTCTGCCAGCAATATTTCCTTAATCTCTCCCCCTCAAACACCTCCCTTCCGCTCTTCCAAACGCAGTTGTCAAGAAGCGATCACAAAAGGACTCGCAAAGTTCTCTTCCTCAATGCCATTTAAAATAAACGCTGACGTCTGAGCAGTTAAAAACCCCACTATAAAGTAAAAGAAGCACCAAAGAAGAAGAAAAAAAGATGCTGATTTGATAGGAAAGGTATGGACTCACAAATAAAACATGCAATTTCCGTTGCTCTGAGCACTTTTTGACTGGATTTGCTGGTATTTGCGTATTTCATTTCTCCTCAAAGGGGGAATCTTTTACCATAAATAAATGTTTTATACAGGTCTCTCTCTCTCTCTCTCTAAAGACTATGTGAAACCGAATGCTACTATTTTTGTCCGACGATACGCTATAAATAAATCTTTGTTTGTATACTTATAAAAAGAAAAAAAGTCGCTGTATAAATAATAATAATAATAAAATAATAAAATAACAGTCTTGAAGAATTTAACTCATTGTAAATAAATAAAAGTTTAGATTTCATTATTTTAAGATGTAATCCGTTGCTAATATTTCGTAAAAAGGTTTTGAATTCTGTTGAATTAAAATGATTTTTCGTCTTTTTCTTCATTGGAGCAACGGCCCCATGGTGGACCAAGGCCGACTGCCTTCTGGTAGCTTTCGAAATAGAAGCTGTTTTCATTTTGCGGGATAGAGTTGTCAGCCCTACGGCCAACATTCATATAAGACTGGGACCTACAGCTTAAAAGGAATTCCAAACATCCATGGAAGCGCCGGGAATCAAACCCGAAACCTGTGGTACCGAGCGCCAGAATGCTAGACACTTGGCCACCAGGCCCAAGCAGTTCTCAGCTGTTCATAATTTTTAGCAATTTAATTAAAATAATTAAGAAATTAAAAATTTATTAAATTATTTATTAATATTATTAATGATCGTATTTGAACTTTAGCTGAAAATATATTTTTATGTGGTTATGTATTCGAAAATCTAAACTAGAATAATAATAATCATATTTTTTTTAATGGTAAAATAATGCACTAGGCATTAATTAATATTTGTATTTAAAATTATTGAAAAAAAGTAATACAATTTAATATGTTGCAAAGGTGCAGTTCTGTTAACATCTTCTTCATTGGCGCAATAGCCCTGTGATGTGCTAAGGCCATCTGTCTACTGGTAGATTTCGAGATAAAAGTTTTCTTTTCATGGAGTAGGGTTGTTAGCCTCACTTCCAACGCTCTACAGTCATATTAGATCAGTACCTACGGTTTAAAGTGGATTCCGGACCACTAACAAGCATCCATGCCACCACCATATACGAAGCTGGAACTATTGGTACCGAAGGCCAGAGCTCTAATCAGTTGGCCATCAGGTCGGTCGCCAAAGACGAAGAAGGCGAATCATTTATTGCAATGCACTAATTTTGAAAAAATAACTTTCTTTTATGCACAAATGCTCATTAGAGAAATTTAAAAAAATATTTTGAAAGTATAGTAATGTACTAGTAATAATAGCACTATAGTAATTCCCCTAGATAGATATAAAACATCAAACTAAACGAGTAAAAATATTTAAAACACTAAGTCAGCTGTAATAAATAATAAATGCTATTAAATGTGTGTAAAAAAATTACTGACAAATGCGCCACAAACAATAATTAAAAAAATAATGACTTGTAAAACAGCAACATTTGAAAAGCCCTTTACTACCTTATAACACCAGTTTTATTGATTCCATTATTATTGTCCTGTCATTTAATGTAATTTTAACGTCCTAATTATTACACTTTCTAGAATGAATGATCGCTATTAATGAAAGTTATGTTAATTGCTGTCGCTCAGATGCAGAATGTCCATTCTGTCAATCTGTTTGTATCACAGCTGTTGTTTATCTGTGTATTTTCTGATTTTTGATAAGAAAGCGCACCTGCTTTGTTAAAACTGCAGTGATGATAAAGCTGCTGATAAAATTGTTAATTATCCAATTATAAGAATAATAATGGCAAATAGAAATAAAACTGCCATTATAGTAATTAAAAATTTGCATTCCAAACATTACTTAAACAGAAAATCTTTGTATGTTATTGAAGGACAAGTAATAAAACTGATTTCTTTTTCTACGGAATTAAAAAAATTTTTGAAATTAGAAATGATGTTCTTGAAAAACTGCATCTTATAAATCTGCACTTGTTATTTATTTTAAAACGTTAAAATAAGTAATTTTAAAATGATTAATTTTAGAATTAAAATGAGTTTTACTTTTACTATTATGAATCGTGCTTTGCTCTTACTTGAACATGATTTTACTACTATCTAACTAACTCCAAGGCCTACAGCCCTTGGTGGGCCAAGGCCGTCTATCTACTGGCAGATTTCAAGATATATATTTTTTTAAATTACGTCGAGGACTGGTCGTATGTTGATCATTTCCTGTGAGCAGCCCAAAGTGGGCTGCACCAATGAACGCTGTTACTCATTTAACACACTGTTGCTCATTACCCACTAACCAGGAGCACGTATAGCTTGAAGATATACTATGGACGCGAGTAACACAACCCCCCCCACCCCGCAGCGCTCTACGATTATATTATTATATTAGTCTGGGACCTACCGTTTAAAGTGGATTCCGAACCACTACAATCATCCATGCACTCGGCCATCGGCTTTTCTATTAACTACAGTAAATTAACATCAGAAGCAAAATATATGCATAGTGATAATAAAAAAAAGCAGTATTCTAATAGAGACATTATGGCTTTGATTTTAATCCTATAAAAAAAAAAAAATAATAAATAATAAAAAATAATAAAAAAAAAAAAAAAGTCACAAAGATTTTTGCAACAAAAATTCTTAACTAAAAAGTATTTGGTCTTTTCTAAAGTCAAACAACACAATATTTCTAACAGATTTCAAGATCTGCAAAATTTTCGAAAATTAATGTTGAAGAATGTATTTAGTATATTATATTTATTATATTATATTAGTAGATATATTATATTTTATATATTATATAGTCTTAGAGGGTTTTTTGATATTATTTAAATAATAAATTGTGTATCATGACTGCGAATTAAACCGATGAATTCGGAAAAGAAACGACAAATTGAAGTCTTACTGTGTTTAACTCATTGCTGATATGTCATTTACAAGCATGAAAAACTTTTCGGAACAGATTTCACACATTTAGAATTACATAGAATGGTATATTTCGTCGAAAATCAACACCTCCCTCCCCCTTAAACCAGCTGTAAGGATCATCTGAAAGACCCATTCAGAAAATAATGACCACTCCTGAATGGCCGTGTCAAATTAGAGGCACATTCCATGAAGGCAGGCAGCTCTGACAAAAGGGTTTGCCCAACAACAGTCCTCCCCAGGAGAACTCTATTAAGGCCCGCAGTTCACTAAAGAGAGTTTATTCTCGTGTAGTAAGTGATGGCGGGAAAAGGGTGGAGTAGGGAGTGAAAGAAGAAAGGAATAAAAAGGAAAGGGGTAAAGAGTGTCTGGAAAGCTTCTTGGAAAGCGATCTGTTTTTCTCTCTTCAGGCAGACGAAAGTGTGGCTAGAGGAACAATGACCGAGGAGAGGTGTGCGTGAAATGATCACATGGAGTGTTTATTTTTGCCTCAGTGTACAGTATATGGTGCTTGGTATTTATAGTGTGGGTTGCATTTTGGTTAAAACCTTATGGAGAATGGTAAAAATTAAGTAGGAAGAAGGATGCATGCAGTTTGGTAGGTTGTCTTAATCACATTTGTTTCTTTAAATAAATTTTTCTATTTTATTTGTATTGAGTTCATATAAAATTTGGTGAAACAGGATGCATATAAGAAAAAAATAAGCTAATAGTAAAGGAAAATGTTTTATTTATATGGTCTATTATGTGTTTTTTAGTTTGGTCAGATTCAAAAGTGGGACTGAAAAAATGTTGTCGATTAAATTAAATTGTTAAAAGTTTGTCTTGTCGTTTGGTGGGTTGTCTTAATCACATTTATCTTTTTAAATAGATGCTTGTATTTTAATTTATAGAGAGGCTATTTTTAATTATTTACTATTATTCTGCACTTTATAAGGAAATAGTTTATAATGCTTGATGGGGCCTGATGGCCGAGTGACTGGCGCTCGGTGCCACTGTTTTCGGGTTTGAATCCCGGCAGTGCCCTGGATGTTTTGTAGTGGTTCAGAATTCATTTTAAACCTTTAATTCATTTTATCTATTTGATCTAATATGACTGTAGAGCGTTTAGCGTGTAGGGCTGACAACCCTACCCCGTAAAAAGAAAACATCCTATTCACGAAATCTGCCAGTAGGCCGACGGCCTTGGCCCACTGTAGGGTTGTTGCACCACTGATAATGATGAGTTTATGATGCCATAATATGATTTTTTTTTTATATAAGTTTTTATTTTTTAATATAAGATATATTTTTCCAAATTTTTGTTCATTTCTTTATTCTGTAATGTGCAATTTATTAAATGTGCGATATATAAATATGCAATGTGTAATACGTAAATACATTAATGGAGTGCTGAATTATAAATGATTCGTCTAAATTGAGACGAAATAAAGGGGAAAACAAAGAATAATGAGAAAAGATTGATGGAAAGGAAAAAATCCACTCGAAAAACGAAAGAGAAAAGAGTTGATACAGATAATATGTATCAAGAAATACATAATGAGAAAATGTAACTGCATCAAAATTGATAGTAATGGCTAGAAAAGATACATAAAGACATTCAGATTGTGGACTGAATGATCGAGTAGAAATGTTTGCCTTGTCTCTAAGTAGATTGATAGTTGTACTTCAGCGTGGGCTGTATTTAAATTGGAGTTATTATTATTATTTTTTACTTTGTTAACAAAATATGACGTCTTTATAAAAAAGAAAAATATATATGTAAAACTGATGCTTTTAACGTGGGTTATTTATTTAAGTACTCATATCATCATAGGTCCATTATTTTGAATTTATAATGAATGAGTCATGAAGTTGCAAATTGATGTCAAGAAAATGCATATTGAATTTAACAAACAGGAGAGTGATAAAAAATTAGATGAATCGAAAGCTGAAATTCTCAGAGAAAAGTTTTAAGCAAATAATGAAATTTCTGTGAAAAAACATGAAAAAAAAAAAAAAAAAAAAAATAAAAAAGTAATTACATCAATGCTTTTCATATATATTTAGAGAAATAAGTATATTATATTGAAGGTAATAATTATACTGAAGGTAACTTCAATGTAATATTTTTGAAATATTACATTGAAACTTTTTTTGAATTTCTATTTATTTGTTCTTTACAGTTTTTATAAATATGATTAATTCTAAAAATATAATAATAACAGTTATTATTAGAATTTTGGGCCTGATGGTGACTAGCTCGGTGCCGCAGGTTTGATTCCTTCATGATTGTAGTGGTTCGAATCCACTTTAAATCGCAGATCCCTGTCTAACAGGACTGTAAAGTGTTGGGCGTAGAGCTGACAACCCTACCCTGTAAAAAGAAACCATCTCCTGTCTCGAAATCTGCCATAAAGGCAGAAGGCCTTGGCCTACCATGGACTCTAGTGCCAGGGAGTTAATTATTATTAGAATTTACAGAAAATTGTAACATATAACTTTTTTGTATGATTTTCAATTATTTATATTTAAAAATTTTATAAATTTATGTTTTAAATATTGGCAACTTATTAAACTTTTGACGTCCTAATTAGTGGATTTATTTCTAACTAAATTTCATACAAATAATTTTTATTTAATGCCTATTTATCGAAATAAAATTTTGAAATTTCAAATCTTTACTTTATTTAAGCATACATATTTGAATTGATAATAATTCCTTTGAAAAATTATAGAATATAATGTTTGTAAAATTTTAAAAAATAAGATTGCGTGCTCTATAACAACAGATGATTTTTTTTGCAAGATTTAAAGGAAACCATAGCAATTTGAATTTTGTTAAAAATATTTTTGTTTTTTAAGTAAAAAAAAAAAATTAAAATATAATTTATAAACTGGCAAAGGCTATTTTCCACATTACACTAAAAATAATTGAAAATAGGCCTGCATACTTTATTTATTTATTGCGCCACATACTTTAGTTTACATACCACGCTACATACTTTAGTTTACATACCACGCTACATACTTTAGTTTACATACCACGCTACATACTTTAGTTTATTAGTTTACATACCACGCTACATACTTTAGTTTACATACCACGCTACATACTTTAGTTTACATACCACGCTACAAACTTTAGTTTACATACCACACTACATACTTTAGTTTACATACCACGCTACATACTTTAGTTTATTTACTTAGCAGAATACCGAATACAAATTTTTGCAGAGAATGCAGACATTTTAGCAGACATGTGATTCAGAAATGTACCCTAACAAAAGACCACTTCGCTTTCAATGGAAGATACTACTTTTGTACAGTACAGTCTATTCTACTCAAAAAAATGTCTCCAGAAAAGTGGAGTTTAGATGACAAAAAAGGATTGCAAGGATTAAGAAGGAAAATTATTACATTTTTAGACAATATGGCGCATGCTAGCTGAGTTTTAAAAGGAAATTGACAGTCCCTTTCAAGGAGTTTGTCAGGGATGCTGGATCTTTAAAATGCATGTATTATAGTGTTTGCTATCCTTATAATGGCTTATTTCAAGCTTGAAAACACGTGTTAGCTATCTGTCAACATTTCTTTGTTAAGATTTCTTTAAAAGGGAAACAGAATCCCTTCGGATCTATGCAAATTGTTCGCAATACTCAGGTTAAATCCTTTAGACCGTCCGTTAATCCATCTTGAGTTAAATCCCTTCTCTTTCGGCAGAAATAGAATTTAAGGTTCAAGAATTAATAGGTTGGAGGAGGCCATAGGAATAAATTAAAGTTTCAGTAACAGAAAAAGGTTTTCAAAGCCATATAATTGCCGAAACGGTATAGCAAAATGCTCTAAAAATCTTTGTAATTTGTTGACAAATTTGATAATGATGAATTTCATCATTCAATTAAGTTCGCCAATATCTGCAATAAAAAAAATGTAGGTTTCTATTATCACATGTGTTCATATCACAAATAGACTTTTAAATAATTTAGGACGTATAAAAAAAATTAAATAATTAGGATGTAGAAAAATATTACACTTAAGATGTAGGAAAAATTATTTTTTTGTTTCTTATAAGGCACTATAAATTGATGTGTACTTAATGTAAACTTTTATATTCTTCTTTTAAATAAGAAAATAAATTTTATTGCATAAAAATTATAAAAAATATTTAAGAGAACTTATGAATTAAGTGAATTATTTGTTAAGTGAATTTAATAATTAAAAAGCATTTATTAATTAATTATCTTGAATTTAAGCTTTCTTGTTCTTAATCAAAATAAATATTATATTAAGTCCAATTAGAAAAGGGAAAGAAAAATAATTAATTCCATTTTACAGTTTTAAAAATAAACAAATATAACATTAAATGAGAAAAATTAAACAATAACAAAGCGAATATTTTAATTTCAATGGTGTTGAATAGTTTCATGACAACAAATGAATACTATTATTAAACATATGTAATAATATTTTAACAAAATTATTTATTAAATATTTTTTTAATTTTAATTTAATAATTAAATTATGATAAATAAACTAAATTTTTAATTTTTAAATAATTTTAAAATAAATAAATAATCTGACATGTATAATTTATTTAATTTGTAATAATATAATAATTAATTTATAATATATTTATATAATTTTAAAATAAATAAATTTTTAAATATTTAATAATATAATTATAATAAATTATTTTTTAATTTAATAATTATAATATATGTTATTATTATTTGATTTATTATCCTTAGAAACAGTAAAACAGTAACTTCAAATTATTCCAGTAATCTTCATGGTCTAGGGAATATATTATTAAAGAATGAATGACATAATTTTTATAGACAAATACCTATTGCCAAAAAAAAAAAAATCGTCTACTAAATTAAGTCTCAATTTTAACATTACATCAAAAAATTGAGAATTTATGTCATATTTATAGTACGAAATTCAATCTATAACTACTCTAAAAATCTTTATTTATATTTATATGAAAATAAACACGAAAATGAATTAATCTCTTTATTAAAAAAGTAATTACGTCTTCTGTCAAACTCGAAAGGTAATATAATTAGCCTGACATAAAAGCACTGATTAAGACAAAAGATTATCTATTTAATTAGAAATAAAGATGTAAAAATAATTCCATCAAATAAACTTTTGAGGTTCTCTTGTCAACACTTAATGAAGCTCTATTGAAGAACTAATCACCGGGTAATAGCGTGACATCTATATTGAACACCTTAAAATTCAGCAGGGGTTCCATCGTGGCACATAATAAATTGGTTGGAGAGGATAGTCTTCAATGACCCACCCCATGTGAACACGTGTTAAAGCCCAGCTGACACTTCTTCAACTAAGTTTTCTTTGAAGTGTCTTCCAGGAATAGCATGGGACGAGTTGACAAGGTGATCCTTGAAGTGACAGGTCTTCCGTGATGGTTTAAATGGGAGGTTTGCAAGTACAATGACATTGTAGTAACTCGTTGTAATTTTGCTAGTTATTTGTTGTTATTGATGGTTCAAGTCGTCAAGTCGGTCACGAATTTTGGTCTTCTTCTTGATGGGATAGGTCTGATTTCATGGGTGGGTAGAAAAGTTCAAAAGCTTGCACATGAGAATCTTTCGACCGATTTCAAGAGTTTGATTGAGTTACCAAGAAAGAAGAATCTTTCTGATGCAAGAAGATTTTGTTGTTGACATTCTGATGTTAGAATCAAGAGAAATTAGATTTCGACTTTTAAGGGCAAGTAACAAAATTGTACAAAACCGTCAACTTCAAAAGAAACTATCTGAAGTTTTTAGATTATTATAAATATGTGTGTAATGAATATTGATGTATTTAATATCTTTTTTGGTATTAATGGTAAATAACTTTTTAATTAATTTTAATAAATTTTCTTTGAAGTGTCTTCCAGGAATAGCATGGGACGAGTTGGCAAGGTGATCCTTAGTGACAGGTCTTCCGTGATGGTTTAAATGGGAGGTTTGCAAGTACAATGGCATTGTAGTAACTCGTTGTAATTTTGCTTGTTATTTGTTGTTATTGATGGTTTAAGTCGTCAAATCGGTCCCGAATTTTGGTCTTCTTCTTGATGTGATCGGTCTGATTTCATGGGTGGGTAGAAAAGTTCAAAAGCTTGCACATGAGAATATTTCGACCGATTTCAAGAGTTTGATTGAGTTGCCAAGTAAGAAGAAGCTTTCTAGTGCAAGGTGATTTTGTTGTTGACATTCTCGTGGCAGAATCGAGAGAAATTAGAGTACGACTTTTAAGGGCAAATAAAATTGTGCAAAATAGTCAACTTCAAAAGAAACTATCTGAAGTTTTTAGATTATTATAAATATGTGCGTAATGAATATTGATGCATTTAATATCTTTTTTGAGCATTGTTTTGGTTAATAACTTTTAATGGATTTATAAATTTATTAAAAATTTTCATAAAAGGAATTTTTTTAATTCTTAAATTTATAAATAGTTTCAAATTAATAGCTTTCTCAGTTTTCTAAATGTAATTTAAGGATTAAAAATCCTTAAATTCTGATTTATCTATATCTGTCATTCATACATTAAGCGAATAACCATGCATATAAGTTTGCTATTATAAATTTTCTTATTTTATTTTAAGGAAATCTGTGTATTTAAAATTCTTTAAATCAAGAGAATTTAATTACAATCTAGAATATTTTTCAAAAGAATTCTTCAATATATTAAAGAGTTGTAATGTAATTGAACAATATGATGCTCATTTAATAATTAAAGATATTGTAGACTGTAATATAATAAAAAAAATTTATCTCATGATTAATATGTGTTCTCAAATAATGTTTTCGGTTTTGAAAGAAAATAATAGTCTGAAAAGGGGTATAAAAATTTTTTAATGATCATTTAAAAATACCTTATAAAATATTAAACAAGCTTCAGCGTAATTCAGCTCATAGTGGGAATTTAATATGCATGAATGAATTTCACTATCTGACGTCATTTCCGTTCTGTTTCATTGACTTTTCCTAATGTAAGTAAAATGTAAAATTTTTGCATATATAGAACACTTTTCGGATGGAGAATTAAATTGCTCTGATTATAATGTTATCGATTACTGTTTGGATAACTAATGCTAAATTAATAATGATATTGTTTTTTTTTTTTTAAATTTTTGAATAGCTGGTAAAGGAATTTAATTCCTAAATTTTATATAACTTTTTGATCCAGCAAGTAAAATAATTTAACGAATGTTGATGATTATTATTAATTAAAGTTTTTAATTCAGTTTAAATTTTTTACATTTTAAAAGGGAAAAATATTGACAAGGAAAAAAAAAAAAAACCCACTAAATTATTTTTCTTATTTATTCATGAATATTTTAGTTCTTTAATGAAATAATATATAAAATTAGTTCTTTAATGAATTGATAAGATTACATTTTATCAATAAATTCATCATAATCGTTATGCTTAAAATAACATATTTTAAATATTTTAACACAATTCGCTATTAAAGTTGATACAAATTTTAACATGAATTAATTTAAATTAGCAGTTTTTCTGAAATAATTTTTAAATATAATATGAAGAAAAAAAATTTTACATGGGGCCTGATGGCCGAGTGACTAGCGCTCTGGCCTTCGATGCCATGGATGTTTGCCCCATTACAGTTTGAGAATGATATGGGTGAGAAGAGTGACTGGGCTGAGTGAAGCTCTACAGTCATATGAGACAGGAATCTACAACTTAAAGTGGATTCCGAACCACTACATAAATCCATGGCCCCGCCAAGACTTGAACCCGAAGATTGTGGTACCAAAGGCCAGAGCGCTATCCACTCGGCCATCAGGCTTCCATTATAGTATAACTGTAGAGAGTTGGACATATAACTAACAACCCCTACCCCCGTAATAAGAAAACATCTCCTGTCTCGAAATCTACCAGCAGGTAGACGGCCATGGTCCACTATGGGTCTGTTGTGCCAATGAAGAAGCAAAGCTTTTTCATGGTAAATAAAATTAAAAAATATATATATTTTTAAAAGTTAAAGAATAAGTGAATTAAATAATGAATGTAATTTAAATTATAAATTATTATATGAAATTTAAATTCAAAATAAATAAGCATGGACAGCCGGAAAAATCTGAAATTCTTTAAAACCAACTGTACACGAAACTTTAAAATAGCCTTTATACTAGTTAATACAGCAACCGCAAAAAGTTCTTTTAAATGAATAAAAGCATGTTTTTTTTATATTATTTATTATTTTTATTTTTTCATGATTGATTATCTTTGATTTATTTAGAACTCTTTCAACCCTTTATTACTTTATTCAGTCCAAAAATATATCAATTTTAAGGTCACTCAGTTTAGTTGAGAGGAATTTTTCAACATTCTGCATTTGTCTGCCTTTTTTTATGGATGATCAATCTGTCATACTTTTACTGAAGGAAAATCGATAAAACTCAGTCGGTAATCAATCAACGTCATATCAGGTGAGAATAAATTCGGTTTCCAAGACTTATAAATGTCAGATGTGTTCAAGTTATTGATAAAAAAATTGCCCTCTTGTCAAGCAAATGGTCCTTAAAAAAAAAAGTTGTTTGTGTTTTTCCGTAGCCAATTCCCAATTGTATTAGTGAATCTTAAACGAATTGCCCTAAATTATTTGTAATTATTTCTATCTTTAATTTTATTAATCTTAAAACTATTTATTTTTACAACAACACAGTTGGATGTTGAAGTCATAAGCTTATAAACGACGTAAACCTTATGATGAATCATTTTTAATCAATTACTTTTAAGCATCGCCACTTTGAAATTTAGTTTCTTAAACTGTGTTGGTTGTGATTGTTTCAATTATATTAGAAAAATTATTCAACAAAAAGAATACAAAATGGATGCAGAACTTTAAATATAAATTATTATTAATCTCTTGCCAATTTATTTATTTTTAACGACACAGTTGGATGTTGAAGACATAAGCTTTTAAACATCGTACATCTTATGATGAATGATTTTTAATCGATTACTTTTAAGCAATGTTACTTTGAAATTTATTTTCTTAAACTTTTTGATTTCAATTGTTTCTTCTATTCTAATACTCATCTTAACAAAATTATTCAACAAAACGAATATAAAATGGACGCAGAACTTTCAAAATAAATCTATAATCAAGTTTAATAATAAATAATTAATAAATTAAAATTAATAAATAAGTTTATAAAAAATAATCAAGTTTAATATATTTTTTTAAAAAATATATTAAATTTGTATTTTGTTTATTATTTTCTAATTCTTTTTCAATTATTCTCTACCATTTTCTAATTCTTCTCTATTATTTTATTATTAATTTTCCGTTAATTTTTATATTAATAATTTCATAATGTGAAACTCTAAAAAAATTCGCACTTTGCCCAAGTTTAATATATTTTTTTAAAAATATATATGTTAAATTTGTATCTAAATTGTGTATATAATAGATCAATCGTATAAATCCTATAATATAATTGTTATATAAAATAGTATTGTATTAAATCTCTATTTTCTAATTCAGAAATACCAAAAGTTAAACTCACAAAAACTACCTCCCATTTTATTAATTTTTAAACATTTTATCATTCTTTTATCTGACAAAAACCTCTGAACGAATCAAGCTACTCTTAATAATAGTATATCTTCTTAACATAAACTTTATTGACTTTTCTATTCAACAAAAACATGAATAAAAATAAGCGAATGAGAACTTAAAAACACATCGGTCTTTCTTCAGACAACTGATATCACAAAATAAAATCCCTAAACACCAATTTCGTTAAAAACTAAAAATAAATGAAGCTAAAAAAAAAATAAATAAATAAAAAAACTACTTTCAAATTCCCCTTCTCAACACCTAAAAAAGTACTAGACACCAGGGGTGTGAAAAAGGTGAACACAAATAGAATGAACATAAAAGCCATGATCCTCACTTGGAGATCTGTTTGTAAAAGTGGGTTGAAGTGTCCAACCAAAGAGCTCTCAACTATAGTTTTTCCCTTTTTTTTCCCCCTCCTCTGTTCTCTTGAATAGAGGTGCTGATATAATAGATTGTAATGTATATGGGGTCCTTTTGAGCCAGGCGGCTGTATTTACTCAGCGATTGGGTGATTTGTCCCCTCTGTAGGTTCCCTTTTTTTTATTCAGGTATTCGCTTTTACAAGGGCATTCAAGAATTGGAATCAGTATCCTTGTTATTGGAGACTGGTAAATCGAAACCTTTCACAAAGTTCGTGCCTGCATTTTGTGCGTAGTATAGTTACCCTGTAATTACGCTCTTTTCCCCTAAGGGAACGTAAGTAGATAAATGAAGGTTACCTATCATCCAAAAAAATACGAATTGTTAAGGTTGTGTTAGATAATCATTTTTTATGGGCATTAGGAAAGTACAAGGCTGTACCTCGTTTATTCAGAGATTTTTTACGCAAATATCGTTGAAATAAAAAAAAAAATTTACAAAGAAATAAATTATAAATAAATTAAATTTTAAATTTTAAATAAAATAATTAACATAATAAGAAATAAAATAATAAATAAAATAATTTAAATTTATGAATAAAATAAATTTTACAATTGTATAAAAATATTTCTAAAAATATCTTTTAATTCTTTTTTAAATAGCATTTATTAATTAAAAAAATATTTATTTCTTTTTTCTTCTTCATTGGCACAATAACCCCATGATGGACCGATGCCGTCCACCTACTGACAGATTTCGAGAGAGAGATGTTTTCTTTTTACGAGCTAGGGTTGTCAGCCCAAAGCTCTACAGTCTTATTAGGTAGGGATCTACGATTTAAAGTAGATTCGAACCATTACAAATATCTATGGCAGCAACAACCCGAAATCTGTAGCACCGAAAGTCACACAGCTAATCTCGGCCGTCAGGTCCCATTTTTGTTATAACCTTTATTAATTAATAACGAAAATTTTATTTTATCGTTGACATTTACTGTATTTTTTAAAACTGTATAATATTTACTGCATTTTTAAAACTTTTCTTAAAAAAGAAAATGTTTTTAAGGAGTTATTTTGTGAATTTTTCCTGCTTATGAATAAAACGTAATTATTTATAGTTCTTGTTCCATAACTTTTATGCAAATTTTAAGTTTAACCAATTTTTCTTTATTATCAAATTTTTATTAATGTTATTTTTCAAATGAGTAATTAATTAACTGTAATTAAATTAATTATGCCGGTGGAAAGATATATTTCGTATTTTTCATACATTATCATGCAAAATAATTGGATTTATTAAGTTTTACGTATTATATGATTTATGTCTACGTGTCTTTATTACAATGTTAATATATTTAAAATTAAATTTTTTTACTATGTCATATTTTCACTGAATTTTTTTCCTTTAAAAGATTTTTATTAGTTTATTTTATAATTAATGTATATTGTTCTTGCAATTTTACATTTTAACAATGAGGCAATATGAAAAATCAGAAAATTATTCCAAGGTGAAAGATCATATGTTGAAAATTAAATGTATAGAATGGTTCTAAAAATGAATGGTTACAATACTCCATGTAAAAAATCTGCTACAAGATGAGCAATTTTCTCCATAATAGAAACGATTTTAAATCCATTTTTTTCTATATCAATAAATTTTTTTATTTGGCTGCTCAACTAGAAATCTTAAAATAATAATAATATACAAATTAAAAAAAATAATTTAAATATAGTATTTTTATAGCAAATTGATGAATAATGGTATTTTTTTATAAACTATAACAATAATTAAATATTTAACTATTAGTAATTAAATATTTAACTATAATAAGAATTTTTCGTATAAATGTCAAAGTCCTGTACATGATATTTTTCGTATCACAGTTCAAAATTCATATTTAATTTTTAATTTTTATATTTATTGTTTGTGTTGTCTTTGTTCCAATTTTTTTTTTTTTTTTCATGTCTAGCTTTGATGTATTTTATTTAATGTCTAACTATCTGGTTCTCTGCATATAATTTATTTATTCTTGCTTTTGAATATAACAGTTATAATTTTTATTATATGCTTAACCTAGGCAAAGTGCTTTCTGTATCGATTCTTTTTTTTTTTATTTGGCTACGCAACTAGAAATCTCAAAATAATGGCAATATACAAATTTAAAAAAAAGAAAAAAAAAAAAAAGAAACCCAAAATGTATTAGAATTTTTAATAGCAAATAGACGACAAGAAGGTATAAAATGTCAAAATCATGTGCATGATATTTTTCCCATCAGGGTTCGAAGTTCATATTTAATTTCTTAATTTATATATTTATTGTTAGCATTGTCTTCATTTCATCTTTTTCATGCCTAGATTTAATGTAAATATTTATTTAATTAGACATTAATTAAATATGGTTTCATAATAATTACATATGGTTTCCTTCATTTAATTTATTTGTTCTTGCTTTTAGACTATAACATTTATGATTTATGTTATAGGCTGAACCTAGGCAATGTGTTATATCTGACAGTATCGAACTAAAACTCATGTATTTACTTACAAATGAAAGTCGGAAACAGACATAAAATGAAAAGATTTATTCA
Source organism: Caerostris extrusa (assembly GCA_021605095.1). Classification (NCBI taxonomy): domain Eukaryota; kingdom Metazoa; phylum Arthropoda; class Arachnida; order Araneae; family Araneidae; genus Caerostris; species Caerostris extrusa. Next base: position 84,997 of record BPLR01013761.1, on the reverse strand, counting down.
TTATCCTTATATTCCAAGATTTATTCCTCCTCCTGCATTTAATTTATTTATTCTTGCTTTTGGAATATAACATTCATGATTTATGTTATATACTAAACCTAGGCAATGTGTTATACCTGACAATAGAGAGTTTTTGCATAACGTTTTTTTATCGTCCGATATTTTTTTCTTCCTAGCGCGCATGCTCACAGGAATAGCTCAGTAGTGCAGTATTACAGATACGAATGCGCAATAGTTACAATGTTTCCTGTGAGCATGCGCACTAGGAAGAAAAATATCGGACGATAAAAAAAACGTTATGCAAAAACTCTCTAATATCGAACTAAAACTCATCTATTCACTTACAAATGGAAGTCGGAAACGGGCATAAAATGAAAAGAAATCTATATACTTCCTCTGAAAAGTGTAGTTTACTTTAGAAGCAGCGATCGCAGCCTGCAACCACTCATCCCTAATCTGCCTCAATTGTATAAGATATCTTTATACGGGTGGTGAATGTCCATTGTAATCCAATGACCGTTAAGGATTACGGTGGCCACAATGTTGGTTGTGATGCCTCACTTGTTGCCAGAGGGTGATAGACCGGGCTGTAATGAATACCACGAGGGGTGATAATCCCTCCTTTCAGAGATCTTAATACCCCAGATAAGCTGGCTACTCTCACCCCATGCACAATGGGCAGCTTTTCGCGTGACACTCGTTTTTTACCTCATCCGGGCATCTGTCGGGGTCTGGTTGGCTAATGACATCTTGGTGAGGATTTTGGTTGATGGTACATGGTGGATTTGGTGGTTCATTTTAGAGGGGAAAATTGATGCAAAAGTGCTTTTTGAAATTCATAGTTGGTCTGTTGAAATGAATGAATTGTAGAATAGTAAACGTTCTACTAATATATTGTAATGTTATTGAGTTTTTAAGACTATTTATTTGATTCAAATCTTTAAAAAAAACACATATAAATTACAAAAATAGAATGGTCTTTCAGCGGTTTAATTGGCTGATTATTGGTTAATGGTAATATTATTTTGGCTGATTGATTGCTACTTTGTTATAGTTGGTCTGTTTAAATATTAAATGAACAGTTCTACTCTTTTTATGCAATGTTGTGTCATTTTTAAAGCACTTTTAAATAAAACAGATGATTAATGGTATCTTTATATTTTTAAAGATCTAAATTAGAAAAAAAAAGTGGGCTCTTGGTTTAATTTGTTTGTTTTAATGAGGATTAAAAATTAGTGGATTTAAAAATTAATACCACATGCTATTTGAAATTCATATAGTTGGTATGTTGAAATATCGAATCAACAGTATACTTCTACTCTATATGTATAACGTTATGTCAGTTTTAAAAATAAGATGATTGATTTGATTCAAATCTTTTAGAAAATAAATATGTAAATTAGAAAATAGAATGGGCCTGCAACAGTTTAATTGGTTAATTATTGGTTAATGGTGTATTATTGTCTGATTATTAGTTAATGGTATATAGTGAATTTCTTGGTTCGTTTTAGGGAAAAATTGATACATGCTACTTTGAAATTCATAGTTGGCCTATTTAAATATTGAATGAACAGTAGATATTCTACTTTTTATATGCAATGTTATGTCAATTTTGAAAACACTTCTGATTAAAACAGTAAGATAATTGATTTGATTCAAATCTTTAAAAATAAACAAAAATTAGAAAACATAATGGACTCTCAGCGGTTTGATTAGTTAATTATTGTTTAATGTTATATAGAGTGTTTGGTGTTCGTTTTAGAGGAAAAAATGATGCAAAGTGCTTTTTGAAATTTATAGTTGGTCTATTTCAATATTGAAATGAAAATAATCGTTCTACTCTATTTATGTAATGATATGTCTATTTTTTAAAAAACTTCCTAAATAAAACAGTAAGATGATTGATTTGATTCAAAAAAAAATAAACGTAAATGTAGAAAATAGAATGGCTTGAAACGATTTGGTTGGTTAGGCGTTGGGCTTTTGAAAGTTGGAAGTTCAGTTCTGGAATAGGTCTTTTAATATGTATGAGATAACCATGGTTTACATGGATACCATAGACATGGTTTATTTTTTTATTAGTTTAAGATGACTCTTAAACTAATAAAAAAAAAAAAAAAGAATGTTTTTTTAGTAGTGATCGGAAAATGTAGACTTCGGCATAAACAGCATCAGCGAAAAAAAGCTGTTCTTTATCTTCTTTCTTGGAGACTCCAGTTCTCAATGGAAATCTGATGTGAAACTTTCTAAAAACATGCAATTAAAAGATTTTTTTTTCATTTGATTCAATTCTGATTGTTTTCATCATTTGATTCAACTGATTGTTTTCACTTGAATCAACTGATTTTTATCATTTAAGATATGAAAATTTCTACTTAAATGTAGAAAAAAAAAAAATTTATTTTAATCATAATTTTAAGAAACTAACTCTTTGTGAACAACTTAAACATTATTAATTGTAAAAATCACACTAAATATTTACTCAATTTAGCATTTAGTTTTTAAATATTTCTTGGTTTTCAAATTACATTGTCTTAAATTAGTGAGACATTGTTTTAAAAATATCTTTCTTAAGTAATTAACTGTTTTTAAAAATCAGTGTTTACATGCAAAAATAAATTAAAAATTGGATAGCATAGACTTGATGGGAAATATAAAAAAATTATTATCATTAGGATTATTGTCTTTTCTTTTTTGCCACATATTTTATATAGGATCTTCTTTGAGCTAAAATTAATTATTCTGCTTTTTAATCATTCAACCCTTTTATTTGTGCACCACAGAAGACAGCCTTTAAATATAAATGATTATCTTAATTTAACACTTGACAACTTAACTGCTTTAATTTACAAAAAATTAATTGGAACAATCAAATTTGAATGTTCTGATTATAGAAAATATAACTCGATGTTGATGATTAAATTGGTCCTTTAATAACTTATCAATCTACTTAATATCTCATCAAAAGTACAATATATTAATTTAGTAACTATAGTGCTGCAAAATTGTAGTATTTTATATAATGAGTTCGTATAATTACAATTTTTCAATCATTGAAGTTCAACTCAATTATAATAAAAATTATAATTAAGAATAATTTATATCTCCTCATAAAAGAAGTAGTGTTCACGTCGACAAAAAGAATATTTTTCAGAGTATTAAATTATTATTTTCAAATAACATAATATTTAAAATTTAATTTTATCTATAAAAAAAAATTTTACAGCCTATTAAAAACTATTAGATGTAAAAATTGTTTTATCAAGATATCGAAACGTACATATCTTCCAACTGAAAGTAATTTTTATAAATATTTTGAAGAAATACAAGAAACATTAAAATTGAATAATATTTACAAAAATGCACCTTATATACTTTATTATAGCGTCTATTTCAATCTGTAGTGGTGTAGGTACGAGCAGCCAGATTGTAAATGGGCGTGGTTGGAGATGAGATACTTGAGATACAGGTTGAAGATCTCATAACTTTATTTACACGCACAAACACTGCACACATACAATTAGAGATATGTAATATTTAACACATTTAAAGACAGATAATTATAGATTCGTCAAAGGACTCCCCTCTAAACCGAAAAAAACTGAAACTTGGCTACTCGCAGGGTGGGCGAAATATACTTCCTCTCTAGGTGAGAGTATGTAGGCCAACTAATGCACCGGGGTACAGTGAATATATTTTCTCTTGTGGTGAGAGACTGTAAACTAAACGTTTCTGAGCGGGAGTGCGGGTTGCATTGTACTTCCTCACTGGTGAGAATCTCTAGCCGACTGACCATTTCACCTGAACGCCTCCGCTCTAGCCATTGGTACCACAAGTTTCAAGTTCGAATCCTGGTGGGGGCATGGATGTTTGTGAGTGGTTCAGAATCTACGTTAAACTGTAGATCCCAGTCAATTAGCCAAAATGAGCAAAAAAGGACAATAGAGTGACAAACCAAACCTGAAAGCCACAGGAGGGCGCTCTTGCCAGTGTGTGGGAGGAAACACAATTACAAATAATATTTGTCTTTCTCGAAAAACCTTTAATCAGCGATCAATTTTGCAAATTCTAATTCTAAATAATAATAATCATAATAAAAGAATGAAATTTTGTTAACAAAATTTAATGATTTTGAGGAATTCTTGTATACTTTATCAAAAAATAATCGTTTAATGAAACATTACAATAAAAAAAATATTTTTGAAATGAGGAATAAAGTCTGCAGATTAGATGATTTTTGTTATACAAATAACATTTTAATTTCTTCATCATGCTAATTATCAGTTGAAATAAACAAGAAAAATTAATGATATTTCATTTGTCATTCCGTAACTGCTTAATTATTACAATTAGTTACTTCATTATTCATGAAAATAAAGCTGATTCCTAAAACAGTTATAAGAAATATGTAATGCCAAATGAGCAGAAAAGGTTTCAGTATTATTGACTATTTATCAGACATTTTTTGAGTTGATGATTTTTATTGACTAATTTAGTAACTATTCTTCAATTATTCATCCGCATCTAATAATTTTATTTGCGATTGGAATATTTTTATAACAAAATTTAGTAGCGAAAAGCATATAAACGAAAATTGAACGAATATATTTAAAGGGAACATATTATACAGAAGATTATTAAAATATGAATTTTAAATAATTTTTTTATTTATAGGTGTATTGCACGTAATTATGATTAAATTTATTATTTGTAAGTTAAATTTTATTGATTGATGTTTTGTTTATAAGCAGTATTATTACTTCGGCAATAGTTTTGAATTTTTTTTTTTTATATAAAACATTTATTAGACCTAGTTTGATCTATGGCTCTGAAACATGGACTTTGGTTATAACATATTTGGGCCTGAGATATAACCCTCTGTGAGCTTGGGCCTCATCAGATCTTGCCAAAGTCCATGTTTCAGAGCCATAGACCAAACTATGTTTAATAAATGTTTTATATAACAAAATTAAAATAAAATCATTTGAGCAGAAGAATTTAAGGCTATTATTCGAGGCGTAAGGGAAAGTGACTGTTGGAGCAGACGGTACAACGCAGAAATTTATAAATGCTATAAAGACTCAAATATTATAAAATTGATTAGGATCAATAGATTAAAACTGGGCTGTTCATGTATTTAGAATGAATGATTTAGACCCTGTTAAAAGGCTCGTTTTGGCAAAGCCACAGTGACAAAGAGGAAGAGGACATCCCAAGTTGCGATGGATAGACGCAGTTGAAAAAGATTTTGCTGTTCTGAAGACTAAGAATTGGAGGACCATTGCCACCCAGAGGAATGCATGGAAATCTTTTAAAGGAAGGCCTTTGTCCACCATGGGCTATGGTTTAAAATGATAATAGTTTTAGTGACTAAATGATGAATAGTTTGATGATGAATTGTTTTAAATTAATACAGATAAAAAAAATAATTGAACTTTAGTTTTAAATAAAATAAATTAAAAATCCATATACTTTAAACATGCTAGTATTGCTATTTTTTTTTAACAATTTCTCACTACCTGATAATAAAAAAAACTCTCTACCTGATAATCTCTCAACCTGATAATAAAATAATTTTATTAAAAATAAACTATTTTATTATTTTTTTACTATAAAATTTTATTACAATATTTATTTATTTATTTTTTTTTTTTTAATTTTACGCGATTTTTATGCATAAAATGTATCACAACTCTACAAAAATAATCTTCATCTTTAAAAAAAAAAAAAAAAATCGAAACATAGTATATATTACGAACTACAGTTACATTGACATTCAGAAACAAATGAATCCTAAAAATACAACAACCGCAACCATGTATTAGCAAATCGAAATATTACCATAGCCCAGCTCTCCCAGCTGCCACATACATTTTTTTCCCTGGTATTATTATTAAAGCAAGTCCCTCCAATCACAAAAGAAAGAAATCTCAGCTCACTGCCTATTACGTTAAGTATGTCGCATGATCGTGTTACTCAGTACTATTGCCTCCTTAAATATATACATATCCAATCCGCCTCCCTTCTGCATACATGAGGGGATAAAGAATAGCCCGAATAACTCCACGGGGGACCGTATATAATATCCCTACAGAACGTATCCTGCTGTTAGCTATGAAATGCACCGGTCAACGAATACGGTTATTTCCCATAGAATATCATGCACAGCTTCCCTTCCATTATGTTTGGTAAAAAAAAAAAAAAAAAACTATTTTTAAAAAAATCAGTGTGCATGTGCCATTGGTGCCTGCAGTATTTTTTATATGCAGGCCACTTTAGATACGGTTGACTTGGTCTTAAGTTTTGTTGTTTTTTTTTGTATTTTTTTTTTTTTTTTTTGTGCATTACCCCTGGTCTTTTAATATGTATGAGGTAGCAGTGATTTGTGATGGGGAATATTTCGATCAGCTTGATTCTGTATTGAAAAAATGCAGCAGATTTGTTTTGGTTCTGGTCTAGGATAGAGTGAATCAATTTTAGTTTCTTAATCTATTGAAAAGTGATGATTTTTTTAAAAAAAATTAAGTTGTTGATATGTAAGATTGTATGGAAAAATAAAATGTACTATAAATCACTAAAAAATGATAATTTAAAAAAAAAAAACTAAGCTTTTAATATATGTGATAATCTTCTTCATTGGCGCATCAGCCCCATGGTAGGCAAGGCTGTTTGTCTACTGGTAGATTTCGAAACAGGTGACATTTTCTTTTTACTGGGTAGAGTTGTCAGCCCTACACCTGACGCTTTACAGTCATATTAAACCGGGAACTACGGCTTATAGTGATTTCGAACCACTACCAACATCCCTGGCGCCGCCTGGATTCAAACCCAAAACTTGTAGTACCGAGCACCAGAGCGCTAGTAACTCGGTGGTGATGATCTAGTAAATGAAATTTATTCCCTTTTCAAGATGTTTTTTATTTATCATAAATTTTTAGTTTAAATATTTTTATTATTGCTCACTCAGAACACTCCAACTCTAATGTTAAAATATAATAAAATGTAAAATTGGGGAAGACATTGTAAGCTAAATTATCGTAGTTATTTTGTTCATAAACTATATCAGTAGTAATTTTAAATATAGTCTTATCCTACTTACTTCGTTAAACTAAACCTCAGAAATCAGAAACTAATATATATATATATATATATATATATATATATATATATATATTAGTTTCTGAGAATTGCATTAAATTAGTTATAATTAAACCTAATATTTTTTAATATCGAGAAAACAATATAATATAAATATATTTTATAACGTTAGAAACTATAGATAATAATAAAATAAGCTAATGAGGAATTCGGACATTTTAACTGGAATTTTTAAATTTTCTGATCAAACCAAAATATAACTACATTAAGATATTTCCTGTAGCTATTTAGTCTTATATTTTTCAAACACCAGATCATAAAGGCAAACAAATTATTTGATTACATTTACTGAAAATACTGAGTCTCAAAATTGGTTAACTTAACCTATATCTAAGAATTATTTATAGTTCTTTAGTGAAATTTTGGATAAAACCCAAACTTTACCAACCCCATACATGATAAACCCGATACCTTATTTTTATATGATAAATGGCAAAGAAAGACATTTTTAGTTTGTTAAGGAAAATAACGTATTGATATAGTATTAAATTGCTTTATCAGTTGTTGTTTTCGTAATTTGATCATGATTCTAATTTAAGAAGTCAACCATTAAGAAGGCTAATTATATCGCTTACATATTTTAATAATGTTTCAAATGGAGCTAGCACTGTTTTTAAGTTGATTATTCTTTTGCAAAGGATAAAAATGGGATTATCCACAATAGGACATTTACATACGTATTAATGTTCTATTTAATAAAACTTAACAAAATATGTTGCTAATACTAATTAATTTTCTACACTAAAATGTGTTCTATTATGATGAGAAAGAATTTGTGTCCAAATCTCTCTGTATCCGGAACAATTCAAGTTAATAAAAAAAAAAAAAAAACGTTACAAACGTTATTATTTATTTCATGGGTGAAAGTAATTACGTTTAATAAAATGAAAGTAATAAATGATTTAAAAAAAAAAAAAAGCCACAACTGCTTTCGATAAGGCATCTTTGAAATGACGCTTTTAATTTTTCCCTCGATGATAGCACATCGAAGTAATTTGAACCGAATTGCTCTATCAACAAAACAATTTTGGAAATAATTGCCTTAAAAATGCAACTTTCCTTTTTACTTCTCTTGCACTTTATTAAATGCAAATAATTAAAATGTTCTGATTGTTTCTTCAAATAATAAAAACCACTTGAAGCTGGAAACAAATTGATTTTCGTTTTTCCCTTTATTTGTGCAATATTTGATGTCCTTCCATACATATTTACATGGACATCTCCATTCAAAAATCTTATTAACTTATTAAGTGCAAAAAAACATATTGGTTTCAAGGCGTAAAATTGAAGCAATTGCTTATATCAACATACGACTGTATAATAATAAGCACTTAAAAGAAAGAACACAAGCAAAAGTAATGAGTTTTCCAGTAATAACAATTCAAACAGGCATATCTGAACGAAAAGAGTGCTGTACTGCAGTAATAAATATGCATGGGACAACATTCCAATTAAGAACTTGAGCACTTTTTATAGAGAATTATTTCTTCCTTTTTTTTTTTTACTTGTGTGTCTTTCTCCTGTAGTATTACTATTGTCATTAAAAATATCTTTTTTTTGCCCTTCTTTATTGAATTGGAAAAGATAATCACTTTGTTTTTTTCACCCTTCTCTCTCTCTTGTTGCAGTACTTCAGGCTGATTAGTAAACAGTGAAAGAAGCAAGCTTTTCAGTTTCAATTATTTTAAGGTGGCACTCTTTTGTGGCTTGCGGTTAATTTTCTAATTTTCTCGGGACTTGAGCAGATTTTTTTTTTTTTTTTCTTTTTCCTTCCTTCCATCCATCCTCCGTTCGAAATAGATTCGAAATAAGATATCTTCAGAGACGCAGTTCTGTTCTGTTTCCGGAAAAGAGAGGTTTCTCTCGGTAATTAATTAAAAAGTTGAATGGGTTTTCAAGGAGGTGGGTAAAAACGTTATTTTTCAAAAAGGGGGAGGGTATGTAACTGAGTGGGAGGGTGGAAGTGGTTTGCGTGGTAAAAACTGTAAGGGGCCGTTGAAAATTGCAGTTGTAAATATTTTAACTATTCTTAATTACTTGCCATGCCATCTGGTAATTCTGGTTAATTTCCGAAAAAAAGTTTTTTTAGTAAGTGCTCTATTAATTTATCAGCATTACTTTAATTTTCATTTATAATAATGTCCCAGCATTTCTTCAATAAATAATAATTTCTCTCTATATAGATGTATAAAGCTAGAATTTTGCCTGTCTATTCTAATGTATTGTAATATGTTGTGGTGTGTAATTCCTAAAAAATTACATTATCGTATTTTTAAAAAAAATTAGCACTTAGAAATTAATTTTTTTCTCTGAATTTATTATTTTTCTATGGTGCGTAACCATATATCCTGAAAAAAATTGTATTCGTTATTTTTAATTAAATAAGAATCTTGTTTATTTATTTTTTGTTATTCACCATACTAGAAAAGGTCAGTAATTTTTTTATGGATAAAAAAAATTAAAATTGAGAAATGACGTCAGAGTTCTTTATGCTTCTTCTTTTGCATGATGATTCCCTCTTTTCTGTGCACTCACAAAAAAAATTTCCTACTAATTCTTCACGGATGGCGCCATTTAATTATTGCTTTGCGATAATTGTGGCATTATCGCTTGCACGTATAATTTTTATTTTTTAATTATTAATAGTTGTTTTGCCCTCTCAGTTGATACAAGTTTATACAAAGATATATGCCTTTTTTTTTTTTTTTTTTCCGGAAATTTTTTTAAATTGAAATGTTCTGAAACTGTGTTTGTAAAAAATACAAATAAATTTTAAAAGGAAATACAAAAAGAAAGTAACATCAGTTATAATTTTATAATGAAGAACTTATTCATAAATGTTTCACTTCCATGAATGAAAATAAAAAATACTTAGTTTTCTTTAGCTAGGCAAATGTCTAGAGCTAGTCTTAAATATATCACAGTAGTATTAAAATAAATTTAACGTGATAAATCTTGTTGAGAAAAAAAAAAAAAAATTAAACACTGATTTTTGTAGGGAAATGTTTTTAAATATTATGCAGCTTCAATTTTCATATCTCCAACCGTTAAACATAATTAAATGTTATAAAAGAGGCATTAATAATCTTTCTTTGTTTCCGACGAAATTATCCCGAGAACTCAGACTCAAGGGTAGAATCAAATTATTAAATAAAATAGATTAATATTAATTATATATTTTATCCAGAATTCTCGAAGATTTCGTCCGTTATTTTTGTTTATTATATTTTATTCACGAAAAATATTATTTGCATGTAGACGTTCTATCGAAAATAAAAATAATTTTTCTTAGTAGTTTTATTAAAAATCAGTAGAGCACAATTTTTTTTTTTTTTTTTTTTTTTTTTTTTGCTCCTCCGTGAATACGATTAACATCCTTGAAATAAATGGATCAGGGCTAGGATTATAATCTTTGTTAAATAGGGTTATAATATGTGTTAAACGGGATTATAATATGTTTTAAATAGGGTTATAATAGTTAAACAGGATTAAAATGTGTCTTAAATGGGACTATGATATGTTTTAAATGGTATTATAACATTTAAACGGGGTTATAATATGTTTTAAACGTGATTATAATATATGTTAAATGGGGGTAAAAACATATTTTTAAATGGGGTTATAGATATGTGCAAAACGGGTTATAATATGTTTTAAATGTGATTATATTATATTTTTAAAGGAGTTATGATGTGGTTTAAATGGGTTATAATATATGTTAAACAGGGTTATGATGTGGTTTAAATGGGTTATAATATATGTTAAACAGGGTTATGATATGTTTTAAATGGGTTATAATATGTGTTAAACGGGGTTATAATATAAAAAAATTAATTATAATATTAGTATAAACGGGAATATGTGTATTATAAAACATTGATTTTATTATAAAAGTTTTGTTTAAAATATTAATTTTATTATAAAAGTATTGTTTAAAATATTAATTTCATTATAAAGTATTGCAAAATATCAATTTCATTATAAAAGTATTGTTTAAAATATTAATTTCATTATAAAAGTATTGTTTAAAATATTAATTTTATTATAAAAGTATTGTTTAAAAATATTAATTTTATTATAAAAGTACTGATTAAAACATTGATTTTATTATAAATTATTTTATTTAATACAAAGAAGACATTAACAAAAATTGTAGCAATATTTTGATATGTTCTAGATAAAAACGTAATCTATTCAGAAAATACAAATTAATTCTCAGTGCTATAGATGTGTTATTATTTTACTTTTAGTAAAAAAAACAATTTAATACACATAATAATAACACATTTAAATATAATTTAAACACACACATAATAATAACACATTTTCTAAACCTTCTTCTCCAAGCACACAAGAACTTTACTCATTATGTTAAAGGAATCAAAAAATTACATAGAGTTTAAAATTAAACTCAGAAGGTTGAGATTTGTTAATGGTTTACAGTTGTAATTCGATTCAGTTATGCACACATGTATATATAAATATATAATAGTTAGTCAAAGATTACAATTCAACATGCATAAAAAGACGTCTAGACTAATACGTTTACAAACTCGCAATGCTATAGTAGAGATAAAAATAGAACTGAGTAATACAAGTAACTAGATGTTTTTATTCACTTCGTTTTAGCCAATGCGGAAACATTCAATAAATGATTCTGAGTCAAACGCCAATCCTACCTCGCGTATTTATCTATATTTTTATTATATTTTTTTTGAATTTATGCCGATTCGGTAATTTTTAGTTAATTAAGAAAGAAAAGTTTTCTGTTTTTATTTAAATTAAACATATGTAGAAAAAATTTCCGTAATTACGACAAGGAAAATAATTTATGTGTTTGAAATTTAATTGAATGATTTACTATAAAACTGCATCATTAATTGTATGTTTAGTTAGTTTTTGTTTAAACGTAAAAATAAGTATTCAGGTAAAAATATCAATTACTGAGTATGATTGTTTTATTAGAATAATATATTTCGATAAATTGTTTAAGAATTTAATTCTTCTGTTAAGTTAGTTAAGCTAAATTATGTCATTTAAAATTATTTCAATAAAATACAAAGTTACATTTGACCTTAATCTGGTGTTTTAGTGAGGGCCGATTTTATGTGCATTTAGAATAACATATTTATACATTTATTATATTTATATATTTAAAGTATTTATTATTAGCACACATATTTAGCATGATTTGGTACACCATGAAAATATTATTTTGTTTACTCAAGAATATGTTCATAATTCACACAAAAATTGCGTGTAATATTTATGACTCAAGGCATGTAACTCTAATGATTCATATTAAAGATTAAAAATATAGCAAAATATCATTGATCTTTGAAAAATTTCCACAGATTTCAAAAGTTAATTTATGGTAAACTATTTGGTTGAATTTCAAAAAGAATGTTAAGTTTAGAGCAAAACTTAAGATTTCTTTTTTATTTTTTTACATTATAAGATTTTGAAAACAGTTTCGTGAATGTAATAGGTGTATAATGAATGTTGTAGATGAATATCTATGACGAATTTCTCATCTATATATATATATATATATATATATATATATTATATATTAGGAAAGGACATGGATTCATCCCACCTTCATGTCTGCCCTGCACTTGCTTCTTCTACTGTGTATGGTAGTTATTGGAAGGCTAAGGGCACTTATGGATTAAACATGTCACCATGTGATTTGCTTCGTTTCTCGTTTTTGTTGTTGTTTTATATTCCTTGTGTTCTTTTTTATTTTATATTACTTATTGTTGTCAGATATTGGAAATTATATATATCTATATATATACATTTTTCCTCTCTTTTAAATTTTTCAAATGCATAGCATGAATTTCTGTACTTATCTAGAATTCTTTAAAAGAGTGTGTTTGTGTTGTTTTCATTATCTGTGAGATTGATATTTGTATCATTATCTTTGTTTGTATATGCAACAATAGACTTTTTGCATCTACTTTTGATAATTGATGTACTTGATGCTAGATAAATTACTCACTTGTTTTGTTTGCAAACATGACATTTGATTTGCTGTTGCTGTTGTTTAAGTCACCACATAACTTACTCTTTGTTTGTAATGAATTTCTAACAAATAATCACAAATCTTCATTTCACTTATAGCTGATTTTTTTATAGCCTGAGCACTTAAAGCAAATAAGAAATATCTCGAATGTTAATTTGTATCCAATATGGCGGGTTTATTTTTACTTATTTATTATTATTATTATTGATATTACCAGAACATATTTGATGATTAAAGAACATATTTGATGATTAAAACATATTTGATGATTAGAATTTAACAATTATGTAATAAGGTCTAAAATGATTCATTAATTTTAATTTTCAAACATATAAACATATTTTAATTTTCAAATATATAGATAACTAATTCAATTTGTTGTTATTAACAAAGTCTTGATGAAACATTTTTGATTTATTACTAATAAATTTTTAAAATATTTGAGAATATTTAACTAATATGTATTCCTGTAGGGTTCATTGATTTTAATTTGAATATAAAACGACGAACTTTTATTACCATGTATTTAATATGAAATCTTTTATTTATTATTAAATGAACGATAAAAAAAAAATCTTAGTGCGAATTTAATTTACTTGCATTATGGTGTAGTATCATTTAATACGTTTTCAATTAGTGTACTTAATATGGGATTTCTTGTTGAAGTTGCTGATAATAGTGCATACTTGCTTTTCTAACAAATTAGTGAAAAAAGTATTCAGTACAACCTAGCTAATATGTATTACAATTTATTCCGCCCGACTCTTGGCTCAGTGGCAGTGTGCGCCGATGGTGAGCATTAGGATTGAGGCTCAATCAGTTTGTGGCTTTGTTGTAGACACTGTTTACGACACAAAAATACGAGCAGATTCGATGTGTTTGTGATGTTCCAGCATTTTTTGCATCGTTAGGCGGACTATCTGGTGGGAGTTTCCTGTTTTTTCCCATACAATATGCCAATTTGGGATAGTTTCCCCCTAAAAGTCCTCTCGGAAAGTATTGCCCTCCTTCTTCAGCGACACACGGAGCCAAGTCAGACTTCTACCTTCGGGTGCTCCCTCACAACAGAGCGGCCTAAGGGCAAATTGGCTAGCGCTCTGGCTTTGGTACCACAGGTTCGATTCCTGGCGGTGGCATGGATGTTTGTTAGTGATTTAGAATCCACGTTGAACTGTAAGTCCCGATCTAATTAGTCTAAAGTGTGCTTAAAATTACAGTAAAGCGACAGCTGACATCACAGAAGCTGCCCCCTTCCTTCCCTCCTTCCATGAGACCACACAGGTTCACGGACTTGATCGAAATGTTGCTATCAACCAAGTGGAATAAGAAAAAAAAAAAAAAAAAGTTTAATTCCAAAATTCACACTATAAAATTAAATATAACTTTTAAGAGATTAAAAGAATACATCACTAAAAAAAAACGAAGAGCTAAAGAAAAACACACAAGAGTTTTTGAATAAAAATAATTCTCGAATAAAGAGAAAAAAAATCCCAACAAAAAACAATCCTTTTTCGTGTTTTCTCTGTAAAGAAAAGCTATTTCCCTAGAGAAAGCCGAAGTGACGAAGAGAACCGGTGTTAGAGTGTCTCAAAAACAAATCTGCTCTTGGCTGGATAATTGCATTTTTAGTCTCGGGTAATGCAATTAGGCGGGGAAGAGGTTCAGAGGATGCAAATTAGAGGCGGACTTTTAATTTCCGAGGCTATCATAAAATGTAAAAGCAACGAATTGGATTTGATCCACTTTTTCTTGAGTAATTGATTTTTTTTTTTTTTTTTTTTTTTGAAAGGATTTTTTTTTTTTTTCTTTTCGTAATTTTCAAGAGAAAGTGCTTTAAAATCAGTTCGTATTGCAGTATCTTATATTGTTTACGTAATTGTTAGTTAACTAGTTTTTTTAAATTTCTTTTATATATATATAGTATTAATTAAAATAAGATGTAAATATTATAAAAAATAATACAGTTCAAAAGAAAGTGCTTTAAAATCAGTTCTTAACGCAGTATCTTATATTGTTTACGTAGTTATTCGTTAGGTAGTTTTTTTTTTTTTTTTTATTATTTCTTTTATATATTAATTAAAATAAGATGTAAATATTATAAAAGAAATAATATAATTTTTAATTTTAAATGCCCTTCTTGACGCATATTTCAGAAAATTTTGAAATTTCACATTACTGTACTGGCAAAGTTGTTATTAGTATAAAAAATGTCCATTAGATAAAAATTAACTGTAACTCTTTAGAAAATAAAATCTAACACTTCAGAAAAATTTTTCTTCATAGTATCTTATAAATATGAGGATATACTTTTTGGAGATAGCATAAAAGAAAATTTTTGAATAACGAATTTCAGAAAATTGCAGAAGAGTGTAATAAAACAATAATCTTTACAGTATCGGTATAGAGATAATCATTCTTTGGTAAAATGTACAAAAAGTTTTTTGTCATGTGGTTAATGTAAATTATGTTCTGTTTGTGACAATAAAGTATAGAGAAACAAGTAGCTGTACAGTGGCAGTATAGAAATAAAAAATGGTGCACATTGTAAAATGTTGTAAATGGTAAAAATGGTAAATTTTGGTACACTTTGAAAATTGTACCAAAAATATATTTTAAAAACTACTGGATTTAATTATTGGTAAAACCTATTGGATTTAACTATTGGTAAAATCGATTGGATTTAATGGTTGAATAAAACTAAAAACTGTGATACATGTTTATTCAATAGCAATACAAAATACAAAAATGGTGTCACATTTGTAAATAAGCTCTTCATGTAGATAAAAACACTGAGTTGTTGCGATTACAGATAGCATTGCTGTTATTGAAGTTTTAAACAAAGTTAGTGCTCTTGGTAAATTAGTCACAAATACGAGTTTTGAAATGGATGAAGTGATACATAAATTATTGTCAGTCAATCAAAATAATTTATCTCCAGATAAACTCTGTCACCTTGTAAGCATTGCAGAATATGCGTTGATCATGTGAAAAATTATGTAGAAAAATGATATACATTTTTTTTTTCATTTTAAATTATTTCTAAAAAGGACTTTTATGGTTTTTCATTTGAATGATATCCGCATATTAACAATTGTCATATTTGTCATATATAAATCTGGAAAAGGATATGCCGCATATCTATGATTAATCAAATATTTTTTATTTGTTTTAGCTTTATTAATAATTTTCAGTAAATTATGAAATTTAATGATTCAGACAAAAAAATAATTCAATTCTCAAATAGAACAAAAATTTTTTCGTTTTAATTAAAATTTGAGTGTTTTCTTTATGGAAAAAGTAGAAAGTCACTTTTTTTTTTTTTTGTGATTATTTATTTCATGAGTATCTTTTCCTTAAGCAGTATTTAATAATCCTGAAAATTATATGTCAATTTTTTTAAACAATGAAATACTTTTCAAATGTTAAAAATTTTGAACCATTTAATTTTAGTATTAAATTCTTGTAAATGTTGAAATGATTGAATGCCAAAGTTGAAATGATTCAATGTTGAACAAGAAAAATGGGGATTTTAAATTTTTTCAAAATAATTGTACAAAATTAAAACGAAATTCTATATTCTTAATGAAACAAATCTTGCTTATTTGCTATACAAGGAAAAAAAATTAATTATAAATTCTAACTTCTTATATTCCGCTTTAAAAGTTACTGTTATTAACAAAATCGACTACAAGAGCATTGTTTAAACAAAATTAACACTCATTTGATAATATACTTCAGAATTTTAATTTAATTAATTAATTTTTTTGGTAAGAAATGAAAAATTATTATAAAATAAATTATATGATAAACTGGGCTTAAAAATATGTGATAAATAATATTCTCATTTAAAATGTAAAATATATTTTTTATTCGAATAATATTTATTTTTACAATCTGATAAAAAAAAAAAAAATTAATTATTGTTATGATCTCGAATGTTGTTACAGATTTCTTCCTTTTATGTAATTAAAATTTATTTTCAAACATTATTATAGTTCGAATCATTTATGTTTATCACGAATATAAGAATATTTGTTATTATTATATATTTCTCAAAGGGAATTTAAACTAATGCATAATTGCATCAAATAGAATAAATAAAATAAAATTTTAAAATTGTTAATATTGAAATTGTACTTAATTTCTCACATGAAGTAAAAAATAAGTAAACTATTAATCTTATTTTTCCTTTATGCATAAAAAAACTTTTTTCCCTTCATTTAAAACGACAAATTAATAGATTTCTCCTCCTTCGTTTTGTTTAACATTAATAATATAACTTAATATAAGATGCTTATCTTTTCATTAATATTTAGCAAAAAGCCCATATATAATATATATATATATATATATATATATACATTGAACATTACTGTTTCAAGTAGAAGACAATTCTATTAAGCAGGTAATTCTCAATCATAACTTTATTACAAATTTTCTGAAGTTCTAAAAGCACTTTGTGACAGCCTACAAAATTTAATTACAAACTAAAAGAAATCAAAAGTAGGAGCCTTCCAAAATAAATTCTAGCAATCTCTGCAATATTCTCTTTCATGTCCTAAAAGGTGATGGAAAGGTAAGAGCCTAAAAAAAATTGATTACAATAAGTTATATTAATGCAGCATACAGAATATTTAATAAAGCATTTCTCTTAAAAAAAAATGAGCGAATCCCTTTTACTATGCCAATTTAAAGACCGTT
Source organism: Caerostris extrusa (assembly GCA_021605095.1). Classification (NCBI taxonomy): domain Eukaryota; kingdom Metazoa; phylum Arthropoda; class Arachnida; order Araneae; family Araneidae; genus Caerostris; species Caerostris extrusa. The sequence goes on along the minus strand of BPLR01013761.1, from coordinate 67,110 downwards.
TTTATTAAATAGACAGCATTCAATTATGAACTTTATTTCAACTCTTTTAAAGTTCCGAAGCACTTTAGCCTCTTAGCGGTGACCTATGAAATTTAATTCTGGAACTAAAAGACACCAAAAATAGGGCCCTTCCAAAATAAATTAGGCTCTTGCATAACAATCACTGCAGGCACCCTCTCCAGCACTCACTGCAGCAATAGCAATCCTTCCCTTAGAATTCACCATTAATTGTGAACCCTCCCGTTTAAGTACCTGGATCCGAAGCCTAAAAGCTGGATCGACGTCTTTTTATTAGACGCAGGGACGGAACACTTCAGTCAGTATCTGCTTTAGGGGCTCCATTAAACATTATTGTCGGCAAGTGCACCATCCCGACTTGTAATGAAGTTAACACGGGATGGCATCATATGAAGCCAGATTATCAGATTACCTTCAGACGGCTGCGCTCATCTCTCAGCTACTGCCAGGAATAAAAGCAATTCACCGGCTACGCTCAGCGACATCTGGCGGAAGAAGGCAGAAGCAAATTTTCGCAATCTTTGTTGAGTGGATTTTGAAAATTGTAAAAGGTTCTTAGATTTTTGAAACAAAATGTTTTGTTAATTTATTTAGGTGTAAAAAAATTAATTATAAAGTAATAATCAAACACTTAATTGACCAGATTGTGTCATTCCATGTCAAGGGTTAAGCATGGAAACTATTTATCAATTTTCAAATGTGTTATTATAAATAATAATTTCATGTCTTGTTATATGGTATAAGGATTTATCTTATTTTAAGTGATTATTTTCTTTGAATTCCAAAAGAATTATTAAAAAATATACAAATATCGTATCATTCTCCGATTAAAATCATATAATCTTCAATATATTTTTGAAACAAAACAACTTGCTAATTTATTTAGATATGAAAAAATTAATGATAAAATAATAATCAAACGCTAATAATGTTATATAATTTTAAATTTGTATAATTCTATTCAATTGTATTATGACAAATATATAGGAATTCTAAAATATTTTTACTAAATTGATGTAAGAAATAATTCTATTAACACTATTTTATAACACAATTGCATGTATGCATTTTTGTTTCAAATCGAATTTATTGGCATTGCTGACAAAAAAAAAAATAAATAAATAAATGTTGTAAAAAGTGAAATCTCCCCATGAACAAATATAAAAATGAAAATTTTATTAGATGAAAAAAAAAAAAAAAATAAAGTTGTAAAAATATGAAAAAAATAATCTTCCTGTGAGAGTAATATAAAAAATGAAAATAGTATTAGATGAAAAATATTAATTATTGAATCAAATATCTTCACATCGAAATATTAAATAAAAAATAATCTTCCTGTGAGAGGAATATAAAAATGAAAATAGTATTAAATGAAAAATATTAATTATTGAATCAAATATCTTCAAATCGAAATATTAAATAAAAAATAATCTTCCTGTGAGAGGAATATAAAAATGAAAATAATATTAAATGAAAAATATTAATTATTGAATCAAATATCTTCAAATCGAAATATTAAATAAAAAAATAATCTTCCTGTGAGAGGAATATAAAAATGAAAATAATATTAAATGAAAAAATAGCAATTCTAAATATTCAATCAAATATCTTCAAATCGAAATATTAAATAAAAAAATAATTTTCCTTGATGAGGAATATAAAAATATAAAAATATTAAAAACAATATTAATTATTGAATCAAATATACCTTCAAATCGAAATATTAAATGAAAACAATCATCCTGGAGTATAAAAATGAAAAATATCAAAATGAAAATAATATTAAATGAAAAAATATTAATTATTAAACAAAATATCTTCAAATCTAAATATTAAGTGAAAATAATCTTCCTATAAGCGAAATATAAAAATGAATTTTTTTTTTTATGAGCAAAATATATCTCTCATAGGAAGGCATTATTTTTTGAAAACACTTATTTTCTGTAAAAAAGCAAATAAGATTTTTTTTAAAAATTATTCCTAAATATTCAAATATTTAAGTTTTTAGGTAATTTACTTGTATAAAATAAAAACAACTGGAAACTCTCAAAATCGAAAAATAAGTATTTATGAAATAGTCATCTAATAATGATTAATTATATCATCTGTATAGGAATAAAAAATTATTTCTATTTATTTGTAAGCTAGCAAAATAAATTATAATTTCATATTGCTTCTGTTTATTATATTTGAAGTACTTGTCAGTTAAAACTTTTTTATATATTACTTTTTTAGTATATCTGATTTAATATCTGTTTTTAGTAGTAAAAAAAATTCTAACGCGAATTTTTAGTTCTGTTTTAATATAATTAAAATTCTTTAAATAGAGTAAAACCCTGATATGAATTTTTACCTAATCATATATTTTATGAAAAAGAGGAATTGTTTTATATTATTCTACATTGAAATTAGGGGGCCTGAATGGCCGAGTGACTAGCGCTCTGGCGCTCGGTACCACAGGTTTCGGGTTCGAGTCAAGGCGGTGCCATGGGTGTTAGTAGTGGTTCGAATCCACTTTAAACCGTAGGTCCTTGTCTAATAGGATCGTAGAGCGTTGCGGGGGCATTGTTACTCCGCGTCCGTGGCTTATCTTCAAGTTACACGCGCCCCCCTGGGTAATGCAAAGTGAGTAACGTCTGTGCAGCGTTTTCCTTAAGGCATCTAAGACGTCCATGTCTGTTTGCCAGCTGAAATTGGGGAAAAAAAAAAAAAACATTGAAATTGGACAAGATGAAGGAAAGAGTAAATAAATATTTATTTTTGAAAAACAGCATCTTTTTTCTTTTGTTAAATCTTATAAGTGCAATAAAATAATAGTAAAATAATTTTAAAAATAACCGTAGAAATTAAAACATAAATTTAACTTATTAACGTACTCATTTATTTATTTTAGAAATTATTTTACATTATTTATTTACAATTTAAAAATCATTTCTATTCATTTTTAACGGAACTGAAGTATAGATATATGAAAATCTTAAACCATTTCACTTATAGATATGAATGATGCAGAAAAAAAGTAAATTTAATTTAAAAAACGTGAAAATTCGCAAGAAAAAAAAAGAGCTTTGTAATTGTTACTTTGTACTTTGTAATTTAAAAGTATAATTTTTATATAAAGATTATTGAATTTAAAAATAATAACTTCCAATGTTAAAAAAAAAAAAAAAAAAATTTAAATTTCTAAAAAGGAAAATTTATATATTTATAGAAAATTTGTATTTTAGATATATGAAGTTTTAAAACATTTCATTTATAGATATGGATGATCAGATAAAAGTAAATTTAAATTTAAAACAAACAAAAACTTCGCAAGAAAAAAATTGTATTTACACTTATTTAACAATGTTAATATAAACCTTATTTAATTTAAAGATAACAATGTTATTGAAAACTGTAAATTTCTAAAAAAAAAAATTATTTTAAACCATTTTTTAAATTATTTTATACCATTAATTTTATAACCTAAAATTAATGTTGGCAAATTATTTGCGAATTTTATATTTGTTTTAATTTGAACTTACTTTTATTTGCATAGATTTTATTTTAAAATTTTAAACTATCTGTGAGTACTGTTAAACATACAGAGAAATGAATTACTTTTATTTTGAATAAATAGTGTAAATTTTTTTCTAAAATAAATAAATGAGATATTAGATAAAATAGGCGAACAACATGTTTTACAATTATTTTATTTCACATGTGGTGATATAGCTCAACATGGGTGATATAGCTCAACATGGGTGATATAGCTCAAATAAATGTTAACCGTCAAATGAAATGGCTAAAAATATTATAATCATAAGTATTAATTTGTTTTTCTAAACTAATAATAAAAATCACATTTCATAAAAAATATTTGATATTAAATGTTTATTCTCTATTATAAAAAAAAAATTATAAATTATTATAAATAAAAAATTTATAAATTATCATAATTATTATCTAAATTATTAACTTCTGAGAAATCATATTAAATAAGAAAGTGCTGAATTTTAAATTATTATAAGGTGAAATAATTATATTTTCATAAGCATGTATTAAATGAGTTTAAATGTGCATGTTTTATTTTTGCTGTATTAATAATACTATAAATAATCAAATTTTGCGTATTGTATGGACAACGTAGCGAAATCGCATCCCTATATTTAAATGGAATGTAAGTTTGTTACTGATTAATTTTTCAATTTTACGAATAAGGTGAATAAAAGAAGGTAATATATAGAAATCTAAACAATGCTTTAAATTGCCAAGAAGTTAAATAAAAAAATAAAACCCACTTCATGTAGGAAGATTTAATATTCTTTAAAATATATTTACAATGTTTCATTACTAGGCTTACGACTCTTTTTTTAATGTGAAAATTGAACTAAACTCTGTCACTGCAGATTATTACAAAAACTCAATCAATCCACGAATACAAATAAGTTTATCGGAACAATGTCGTATATCTTTTTATTTACAAATTCAATTTAAATCTTCCAAAATCGTTTTCCTCGTAAACTCAAGAGGTACTTTTAAGAGGATTTATTTCTTGTTTCAACAAATGTGTGCACAAAAATCTAAACTGGATAAATCCTTCCTTTTTTCAACCAACGATTGTTTCCAAATCTCCTCATTCCAAGAATAAATGTCAAATCAATCTTTTAAAAATAAAGAAAACAAATAAAATATATATATATATAGATATATATATTCGATGCATCGAAAATCCAATTAAATTATCTTTTGTTGAAATCTTGGCAGCCGTTTTCCACATTTCTTACATGGTGACAATAAAAGGGAAAAAAAAGATATTTTCCCTCTTCTTTTCCCCTCCAAAGAATCTCCGCACAAGAATAATATAATTACGTGAAGAACTACCTCTCGAAGCTTTGATAAATCTCTTCTTTTCCTTCACAGTGTTCCCTTAGGTGCTCTGACGCATAAAAGAAAAAGATAGGGATAAAATAATAATAAAAAAAAAATAATAATAATAAAAGATGCGGATATTTCCTATATCATCCTATATCTATCTTTTTTTCTTTCTTTTACATTTTCACCTTTACCCCGGAAAAAAAGATTTCCTGTTCCTCTTTTTTTTTTTTTTTTTTTTTCCCCTTTCATGCAATTTCTTCCCGCAGCTTAGGGGAAAAAAAGTAAGGATAAAAGGCGCTACGCAGTGACTGACTCTATATGCGCATTTCTATTGATTTATAAGGTACTTTTGTATAGAATCCAGAAGGGCGGTCCTGAAATGTCATTTTGTCGCTATCGACGCTTTTCCGGAGAGGCAGGCCGGATTGAAAGCCGGGAATTTATAACCCCTTTTTCGCATTCCTTCGTTCCAAAGCTTTTCCGTTTCCTTTTATTCAATATGGAATTTTCCGTATACGGACACATCCATGCATTTGAAAGCAATATGGTTATGCTTAAAGCTCCTTTTGTTGTGTTCTAGACGCTCGAGACAATGCGGGTAGTGCATACGAAATAGACGAAAATAGCAATGATAAGGAATTTTTGAAATTTCTGCTAGGCATCATTTTTATAATATTACTGATAGTTTTTTTGTTTTTTTTTTTTTTTTTTCAGATCATTTTACCAAACTAAATTTATATTAAATCCATTTATTTTTCTACTTTCTAATAATATTTTACGATATTAGATACTTTAAAGATCGTTTTTAAAGATTTATTAAGTTCATCGAAATTAACAGATAAAGAATTTTGAAATTTATCATTTTTACTGTATCATTGAGTTTTTTTTTTCTTATTATTTTATTAAACTATATATTACAACCATTTATTCTTTTCTAATAATAACATATTAGTTAGTTTTGAAGATTGTTTTTAAAGGTTTATTATGCATTAGCAATGATATTTTGAAATTTCTGCTAGGCATCATTTTTATAATATTACATAGTTTTTTTTTTTTCAGATCATTTTACCAAACTATATTTATATTAAATCCATTTATTTTTCTACTTTCTAATAATATTTTACGATATTAGTTAGTTTTTCGTTTTTAAATATTTATTAAGTGTATATAAAATAGACGAAAATAACAATGATAAGGAATTTTGAAATTTTGCTATCATTTTTACTGATATCAATGAGTTTTTTTTTCTTATTATTTTATTAAATTATATATATTGCAATTAATATTAAATACATTTATTTTTTCTACTTTCTGATAATATTTTACTATATTAGTTACTTTTTGAAAATCGTTTTTCAAGGTTTATTAAGTGCATACAAAATAGACGAAAAGAGCAATGACAAGGAATTTTGAAATTTCTGCTACAGATCATTTTTATAATATTACTGATAGTTTTGTTTTTTTCTGATCATTTTACAAAACTAAATTTTGAAATTAATATTAAATCCATTTATTGTTTTTTACTTTCTAATAATATTTTACTATATAAGATACTTTTAAAAATCGTTTTTAAAGGTTTATTAAGTGCATACAAAAAAAGCAAAAATAAGAATGATAAGGAAATTTCTGCTACAGATTATTTTTACTGATATCATTGAGTTTTTTTTTTTTTTTTTTTTTTTTTCTTATCATTTTATTAAACTATATATTTGCAATTAATATTAAATACATTTATTTTTTCTACTTTCTGATAATATTTTACTATATTAGTTACTTTTTGAAAATCGTTTTTCAAGGTTTATTAAGTGCATACAAAATAGACGAAAAGAGCAATGACAAGAAATTTTGAAATTTCTGCTACAGATCATTTTTATAATATTACTGATAGTTTTGTTTTTTTCTGATCATTTTACAAAACTAAATTTTGAAATTAATATTAAATCATTTATTGTTTTTTACTTTCTAATAATATTTTACTATATAAGATACTTTAAAAAATCGTTTTTAAAGGTTTATTATGCATACAAAAAGCAAAAATAAGAATGATAAGGAAATTTCTGCTACAGATTATTTTTTTACTGATATCATTGAGGTTTTTTTTCTTATCATTTTATTAAACTATATATTGCAATTAATATTAAATACATTTATTTTTTCTACTTTCTGATAATATTTTACTATATTAGTTACTTTTGAAAATCGTTTTTCAAGGTTTATTAAGTGCATACAAAATAGACGAAAATAACAATGATAAGGAATTTTGAAATCTCTGCTAAGCATCATTTTTATAATATTACTGATACCATTGCTTTTTTCTGATCATTTTAACAAACTAAATGTTGAGATTATTATTAAATCCATTTATTGTTTTCTACTTTCTAATAATAAATTAATGTATTAGTTACTTTTCAAGATCATTTTTAAAGGTTTATTATAATAAAGTTTATTAAAGCATAAAAAATTATCATTTATTATACAATTTTTGGATTATTTACAAAATTCAATTTATTATTATTATTACTATTATAAATATATTAATAACGAGAAATGTTCCCATATTTGTACATAATTATTTTCATATACATGTTATCATAATATTTTTATTATTTTCACGTACATATATACATATATATTATATTTCATATAATAATATACTTTATTTTCATATACATATATTTCTGTTCTTTATACCAAACTAAATGTTGAAATTAATATTAATTTTTTTATTTTCTACTTCTGACAATATTTTGCTGCATTAATTACTTTTGAAGATCGTTTTTAAAGGCTTATTATAAAATATATATTACTATTGAAGACTATTGAAACATTAAAAATTATCATTTAATTTTGCAATTTTTAAAAATTTAATTTAACTTAATTAATTTAAAATTTATTACTTACTAAATTCAATTTAATTTTCCCATATTTGTACTTTATTATTTGCATATACATAATATCTTAATATGTTTATTATTTTCATACGCATATACATTCTGTTCTTTATACCAAACTAAGTGTGGAAATAAATATTAAATCCATTTTTTTTTACTTTCTGATAATATTTTACTATATAGTTATTTTTGAAGATCGTTTTTAAAGGTTTATTATAAAATAAATATAACTACTGAATTTATTGAAGAATTAAAAATTATCATTACTTATACAATTTTTTGGATTATTTACGACAATTCAATTTACTATTATTACTGTAAAATATATTAATAACGAGAAATTTTACCATACTTGTACTTTCATTATTTTCATATACATAATAGTATTATTCCGCGCGTTTCGCTCGCTTAGAAAGATTAATTTATTGAATTGTGCAACTATTGCATTAACTTTTCGAGCAATATTCTACTATTACTTATGCTACTACCTTATTACTATAATTAAATAACTGAGAATAATAATATAATTACTTTTCTACTAATTTTATTATCTATTACTGTTACGTTCTATGTTATTAATTTAATATATTACATTGGACTAGACTCATAAAAGTAACATGCTTATGCTGATAGCTACTTTTTGATATTTTAGGAACATGAAATAACATTATGTAAAGGATATTAAAATGCATATTATTTAATAATGCTAAAGAATTCTGTGATTTTTTTTTATAAATTACTTATATATTAATTACACAATACAATCGAGGTTATATTTTTAGAATAAATAAATTTTTATTGGACTACGAGTATATTCATAAAAAATAATATGTTTATGCTTATTTTAGGACCTTTGATGTTTTAGGAGCATGAAATTGCACACGTAAAGGAAATTGCAATGTATATTTTTTAATAACACTAAAGATTTCTGAGATATTTTTTATAAATCACATATATATTAATTACGGTATAATCAAGATTTTATTTTTAACAATATATTAGATTTTTATTAGACTGGATTCGTAAAAGTAATGTTTATGCTTATAGCTACTTTTGATATTTTAGGAGCATGAAATAACGTATGTATAAGGGATATTAAAAATGCTTATTAGTTAATAACTCTAAAGAATTCTGAGATTTACTTGTATATACTTATTGATATTTTACTTACTGAGATTAACTTACTTATATATTAATTACACACTATAATCAAGGTTATATTTTTATAATATATTACATTTTTATTTATTTATTTTTAAAAAATAACTATGAAAGGACATAAAAGTAAAAGAAATGAAATGAAACATCAAGAAATTTAAAATATGCAGGCCGATTTTTTCAAAAATTTGAATTTATTAATCTTACCTAATTTTCTTTAAATCATTTTCCCCCCAATGCATGGACAGAACAAATGCTTTTTTTGAAGTTATAGGCTTCAAAAGTTATATGCTTCACAAGCCACTGTGTTTACTAATAGTAGATATTTTTCTCTGTAACCAATTTGTAAATAATTTTATCAATTTTAACTATTTTGTCTCAATATGTCTCCAATTTTGTCAGTACGTTGGCAAATGAATTTAAAATATTGTTAATAGTTTACTTCTGCGCCCAAAAGTAAGACCGATTATTTTTTTTTTTTTTTTTTCCAAAAAACTCTTTATTTATTCTTAAAAATTTATTTCATCGCCTTCAAAGTAATCCCTTCCGGACACAATGCACTTATGACAACTTTTTTTCCAATCCTCAATGCATACTAAAAAGTCATCGGCAGGGATGACCTTCAAAGTGAGCGGCGATTCACGTTGAATCACTTCAATCGTCTCAAAACGGTGTCCCTGGAGTGGTCTTTTGAGTTTAGGGGATAGCCACGGTGTGAATACGGTGGTTGTGGAATGGATATGGGTTTCATTTTTGGCGAAAAAGTCACGAAGAATCAATGCAGTGTTAGCTGGCGCATTCAGTGTTTCCGGTACCAATCGAGATTTGACGCGTTTGAGGCCCAAAATTGAATGGACCGATTCTTTTGAAATTCCATCATCATCAGAAAAAGACTCTAATTGTAAATCGACGGTTTGCAATTACCAATTCTTTTAATTTTTGGACGTGAGTTTCGTCGGTTGAGGTTGGAGGGTCGACCAGGGGCTCTTCATCTTCAACGCGTTCTCTGCCTTCTTTGAACTGTTTATGCCACTTCTAAACATTTATTTCAGATATAGAAATGCTCACGAATGCCTTCTGCAACATTCTATACGTAATTCTGCAAACAAAATTTAATACAAGTTCTTTGCTCAATTAATTCAAACATTTTAAAATCGTCGGAATCAGTTTTAGAGTCTCACAAAGCCAAGCGTAACTCAAACACTAATGAATATTTTGACGTCACATTTCACAGAGATGTCAAAGGATAGTACCAGCAATTTAAAAAAAAAAAAAATTGAAATTCCGTAAGCCCCGGGAATTTTAAATTGAAAATTGGTTTTACTTTTTTTGGACACAGTAGTAAATGAGTAAATGTGAAACATTTTTATTTGATAAGAAATATACATAAATATATATTTTATACCATATCATGAACTAAAAATGAAAATTGGTACCTACTTGTATGCCCTATTTTCAAATTAAAATGCTTGAAAATAATTTACAATATTTTTTTTACTTAAGGATAAAAATTTATTTCCAGTATTTAGCGCTTGAATTCACAGTCATATATGTGTTCACTAAAAAGTCATAAATATTCATATAAAAGAAATTATATTATAAAATTTCTATTATTTTTTAATAATTTCCTTAAGTTTCAGTTTTAATTCAACAATCCTTATCCTGATTTTTATTAACAAACTATTTCTTTTTTTTTTTAAGTTCAACTTGGTTTTTCCTATAAAAAGAAAACTTTAGACTAGTTTATAAAAAAACTTTGATACCTAATCCAAATATTTTTTAAATTCATTCATTTGCAGCAATAAAGGTATAAATAAACCAAATTTCGATACTTTTTAAATTATTATTAATTATATGAAAATATTCATTTAATAAACAAAAATATTTTACTTTTTAGATTTTGGTTCATATATTAATGAATTCATAACGCATTTATTTTCTTTTTTTAGTTATTGTTCTTGGGGAACTTCAATATAACTTGCATTTCCTGTGAAGCCCTTTTTTTCCTTAAAATTTTCTTAATTCATGTGTGATAATTTTCAATATGGATTTTTATGTTAACAATATAAGTCCAGGGGGATAATATATGCGCACATTCAGCAATGGTGATACAAGCATGTGGAAAAAAAAAAAGGTGAATGGATAGAATAGATCAAATATCAATAGATATTTATGTTGTTTATGTTGTTTGTCCCCTTGATTTAGAATCCTAAACCAAGTCCAGTAGATCATGCTGCATCAATAGATCGTAAACTGTCCTCCCTTCATTCAACAGTTGCCTCACAGAGGCACCAATACAATCGATGAGATGAGAGGAGACGCGATGGCCGAACAATGACAAAGGGTATATGTCTTCTCGTCTCCACTGAAGGTCAAACTCTTAGTGTGGCCAGTCCTTAGCTAGCTAAAGCCGTTTGAGCAGATCTAGGACAGGAGCACTGCAAGGACATACCAGGATATTTAGCGGCGTACCATGCATGAATGGGTGGCGACCTCCAAGAGGTATTCACTCTGGCTAAAGTCATGGAATGCAATGTATATGTAAATCGATCATAGATATCAATTTATATAAAAATAAATCTCAAAGTTTATCAAGATGATGAAAACTACAAATAGTTAAGCACCTTAATATATATAATAAATATAACATAGAAGCCATAAAATTTATAATATAGAAGCTTGTTTAAATCACTGATTTCCAAATGGGTAATACCGCCCACTAAGTAGCAGGGAACAATCATGGAGGTGATGATAGTCTTGTGTGCATTTGGGGGTGTTTAATGAAAATATGGGGTAGTGAAAACATAAAGAAGAAATGATAAAAATATTTAGAAAAACTTTTCTTCGACAATTCAAAGATGGTTGGTTACCCAGCAATTATGGCTGCAAAAGCAGATACCTACAATTAATCCTGGATTATCGGCTGTAATATAAAAGTTTTTAAATGCAACCTAATGCCACCTTCATATTTAGGGAAACGTTATTTATTTTCATTATAATTTTTTTTTTTTTTTTTTTTTGCAATTTGCTGTAATTTAACAATACCGCTAACAAAAATAACTTAGGCATAATTCAATGAAAGCAGGCACCAGGTCCATTCTTCTCATTAGGTTCACTTTTCATGTTATCCGTAATTTTTATTTTCATATTATAATTTTTATTTTCATATTATCTTTCCATATCTTAAATTTTCTGTATGTGAAGCTATTATTTCTATGGATAATTTTAATAAATAATTTTATAATTTAAGCTTCAAGGTATCTTATTTATATATCTTTATTTACAATATTTTAAGACGTAAATATATTTACGTCGTAAATAGTTTACCAAGTTCATCATTCTCATTAGGATGATTTTTCATGTTATTCCTAATTTTTATTTTCATATTAGCCTTGCTTATCTTAATTTTCTAAATGCGATTTTTGATATTATCTTAAGTTTTATCTAGCATAAAAATAAATTTAAAGTTCAATAAAAAATTAACTTGAAGTAACTTCATTAATTTTAACTTTTATTAATTTTTGAAGTTGTTCCAGTTTTCAGAAATTAAAGAAATTTTATCTTCAAATATCTGTAATATACTGATACTTAAAAATGCAATAACTTAACACAACACAATACAAACAGAAACTGAGAAAAACAATACAATTGATAAGAAGTTAATATCTAATTTCACGTTATACATTAAATTTGACTATAGTGTTTATATTCCTCTGAATATAGATAAGATAACTTTTTCCTATAAGTTTATGCACAACAATTCAATAAAATAGATTAAATAATCTTATTTTTTCAATTACTTTTATTAGCTCACACTCTCCCTTTATATATCTTGTTCAAATTTGCAATCGTTAATAAAATACTTTTTTTATTCATCCACTCAAGTTCAAATACATTTTTTTTGAACTTGTAGTGGATGACACTTGATGTTAATGCAGTTTTTACAAATATTAATTCAGTAATTAAATTTAATTAATTAATTTTAGGTTTTTTTTATATTTAAATTGCATATATCTACCAATAGATGGCGCCAGATAAACTTAAAATAACTGAATGAAAATTATTTATAAAGGACTTTCTGCACTATAGTGAAAAAAAAAAAGTAGGAATTGACTTTTAAAAAAAAAATTTTTACTACTTGTTCATAAACAAAAGGATTAACAGTATGATTCATAGTAGATAAACAAATCTCATCATTGTGTTTCTTACATTTAATAAAAATTTATTTACTTATGATGCTTGTTGGTTTCCTTATTGAAAGGTACATGAAGAAATACACGAAAATATTTAAATAAATACAAAAATAAATAAATAAATATAAAAATAATTAAATATCTAGAATAAAATATTTGTTTTTATCTGAAATTGTTTCACTAAAATTAAACATAAAATAAATTATTTCGTGATATTTTTTAATTGGAAAAGTGTTTTGCATGTAAGAAATATTTTTTGCACATCGTTACCAAAAATTTCAGAATTTAATCAAATTAATTTTATTAATGTTAAAGAAACATATGTTTTCATAAAAGGAAAGGTGTGGTTTTTTTTGTCATTTGATTACCTTTTAATCACATTTATTCATAATAATTCTTTTTTATTTATTTTTATGGTATTTTAGAATTAATATATCATGGAAATGCTATATAACTAGCATAGAGTGCAGCAATATATCGCTGTAGAATAGTGTCTTCTCTTTTATAATAAACTAAAAGTTGAAATATTATTTATTATTATTAATTATTGTGTTTTAATATATATAAATATATACATAATAAAAATATGCAAATCTAATGAGCGAAGATTCGAAATATATTATCTTCCCAGAAATACCTTTTTTTTTCTTCCATCCTATATAGAACAAAAACTAGGAAATTGCTTTTCATACTTTATGGTAAAAATAATAACAAAAAATCCTCCCCCTACAAAAAATTCACCTGATAGAAAATGTAAAAAAAAATTTCTGTTTTTCTGCAGATAAAAAAAAAAGAAAGAAAAAAAGTAAAAGAAAATGAAAAGTATCAAAAGATTGAATATTAATTTGCTCATATCATATCAAAGCATTTTACAATTCATCGTGGAATTACAGAGTATATGAATAAACAAGTAATATAAAAAAAAATTTAAAGTCAATTCCTACTTTTCTTTCACTATATTGCAGAAAGTCCTTTATAAATAAAGTTAAAATTTTCCTCTTACATCTGCACCGTCTATTGGTAGATACATGCTACTTAAATCTAAAAAAAACTAAAAATAATTAATTGAATTTAACTAATGAATTATTATTTGAAAAAACTGTATTAACATCAAGTAACATCCACTACAAGTTCAAATACATTTTTTTAAACTTGAGTGGATGAATAAAAGTATCTTATTAACGATTGAACATTTGAACAAGACATGATAGAGAGTGTGAGCTAATAGTACGAATTGAAAATTTTTTTTTATGATATTCGAAACTATATTATGACACAAGTAGATACGATTTATTTATTATTTTTATATAACGACGGAATTTTGTTCACTATTGTGAAACTGAGATGGGGAGATGTGGTTTATTTATTTTTTTGTATTACATAACGATATCTTTATTAACGGTGTCATAATAAATTAAAATTCTATTAAGCTACTAAAAATAATCCTGAATGCAATAAATACTAATTCTACTTCTTGAATGCAATTAATTAATCTCATTTACAAAATTTTAATAAAAAAAAAAAAATAAAAAATAGCAGTTCATTTCTTTTTTTTTTTTTTATCAATTTCATTTTGCTGTCAACATTCAAAAATAATAAATCAATGGCAAAATAATTTCGTTGGGGAATATCATATTTTAATATTACAGTTATTTAAATAACGTAAAATATGCAAATCTAATGAAGGAAGATTCGAAATATATCTTTCCAGAAATACTCCCCCTTCCCCCTCCTCCTTTATACAGAACAAAACTAGGGAATTGCTTTTCATACTTTATGGTAAATATAATAACAAAAATCCTCCTCCTACAAAAAAAATCACCTGATAGAAAATGCTTTTCAACAGATTAAAAAAGAAAGAAAGAAGAAAAGGAAAATAAAAAAAAAAAAAGTATCAAAAGATTGAATATTGATTTGCCCATATCATATCAAAGCATTTTGCAATTCAGAGTATATGAAAAAAAAATTTTTTTTTAAGTGTTCGAAACTGTACTGTATGACACGGATAGATGCGATTTATTTATTAATTTTTAAATTCTACTATTAGTTCCCACTCTATCTTGTTCAAATTTTCAATCGTTAATAAAATACTTTTATTCATCCAGTCAAATTTAAAAAATGTATTTTAACTTGTAGTGGATGACACTGGATGTTAATACAGTTTTTCAAATATTAATCCATTAATTAAATTTAATTATTTTCTGGGTTTTTTTTTTAGATTTAAGTTGCATATATCTACCAATAGATGTAGCCAGATGTAAGAGGAAAATTTCAACTTTATTTATAAAGGACTTTCTGCAATATAGTGAAAAAAAAATGTGGTGGGCAGATGTGGTATTTTTATTATTTTTTTATTATTATATGACGATGGACTTATTATATATATAGACTTATTATATTGTTCCTCTATTGTGAAACTGTACTATGAGGTGGGTAGATGTGGTTTATTTATTATTTATTTTATTATATAACGATGGACTTTTGTTCCACTATTGTGAAACTGTACTATGAGGCGGGTAGATGTGGTTTATTTATTATTTATTTTATTATATAACGATGGACTTTTGTTCCACTATTGCGAAACTGTACTATGAGGCGGGTAGATGTGATTTATTAATTAATTATATATATATATATAATGAGGGATTTTTGTTCCATTATTATGAAACTGTACTATGAGACGGTCCGATGCGGTTTATTTATTAATATCTTATTATATAACAATGGAATTTTGTTCCACTATTGTGAAACTGTACTACTATGGAATGGTTAGATGTGGTTTTATTTATGTATTATTTTTTTATTATATAACGATGGAATATAATAAAAAAAAATAATAAATAAGTAAACCCCATTATATAACGATATCTTTATTAACGGTGTCATAATAAATTAAAATTCGCTACTAAAGAAAAAAATTTCAAATGTAATAAATACAAATTTTAATTTTCTACATCTTGAATCCAATTAATTAATCTCATTTACAATTTTAATAAAAAAAGATATAGCAGTTCATTTCTTTTTTTTTTTTTTTTTTTTTTATCAATTTTATTTTGCGCTTAACGTCCAAAAAATAATAAGTCAGCGGCAAAAATAATTTCGTTGGGGAATATCATGTTTTAATATTACAGTTATTTAAATAACGTAAAAATATGCAAATCTAATGAAGGAAGATTCGAAATATATCTTTCCAGAAATACCTTTTTTTTTTTTTTTCACCATCCTTTATACAGAACAAAACTAGGGAATTGCCTTTCATACTTTTTGGTAAAAATAATAACAAAACCCTCCTCTTACAAAAAAAAAAAAAAAATCACCTGATAGAAAATGTAAGAAAATTTTTCTGTTTTTCTACAGATAAAAAAAAAAAGAAAGAAAGAAGAAAAAAGATTGAATAAAAAAGGAAGAGAAACGAAAGAAAGACATTTTGGCGAAGAAGGTGGTGGGATAGTAGGGTAGGGTAGGAAAAAAAAAAAAACCCCAAGCCACCCAAAATCGTCCTTCTCATTTGCATAACAATAACCACTCCACACCTAGACATTGACGTTAGGCGACAACTTCTCAATCTGGTGGCTTCACCTCGGTTACCTAACCTCGTTACGTGGCTACGCTTTTGCTCGGTTTGCCTCGAAGCTGAAGAATATATCACTAACGCTATATCCCCCATAGCTGGAGGCACAGCACATTGAGACCTATCAAAGCGCTATTCAACGGATAATTTGCAATCAGAAACGCGGCGGTATATATATGTGGTATATATTTCCCTTTTTTTTTTTTTTTTCTATCTATCCATCCATCTATCTTTCTCTTTCTATTTCGCTGGCTGCATTCTCTTTCGCGTTGCTCCAGGGCACCACGAGGAATATATAGGCGATGTGGATGGGTATATAGATATATATGCGCAACTCTGGAAAGGAGGTTGTCTGCAATTTGTCGTGTTTTAAAAGCAATTGGGCGAGTCCCGTACGCGCTAAACCCAATTTGTAACGTAGCGCGGTCTCGTTTTTGAGTTTCTGGTGGTGCGACAGAGTGGGTGCGGGAAATGCTATCACCGGCGTCAATTCGCATTTACATTTGGGAAACATTCGTTTAGTGCGCGTTTTTTTACTTTAGGGGGACGCCTAAAAACTTAGATTGTTTTGTGTCGATTTGAGACTTTTTAAAAAATTTATTTAGTATTGCTTTTCAGCTTAGGTCTATTTTTATTAGGTCTATTTAGATCTTTTAGTGTCTTTGTCGGCTGCTTTAGTCTATTTTTGGTCTTTTAGTATCTTTAGGTCTTTTAGTGTCTTTAGGTCTATTGCTTGTATATTTAGGTCTTTTAGTGTCTTTAGGTCTATTGCTTGTCTATTTAGGTCTTTTAGTGTCTTTAGGTCTATTGCTTGTCTATTTAGGTCTTTTAGTGTCTTTAGGTCTATTGCTTGTCTATTTAGTTCTTTTAGTGTCTTTAGGTCTATTGCTTGTCTATTTAGGTCTTTTAGTGTCTTTAGGTCTATTATTCGTTAGACCTTTTAGTGTTTTTAGGTCTATTATTCTTTAGGTCTTTTAGTGTCTTTAGGTTTATTATTCTTTAGATCTATTGCTTAGGCCCATTAGTGTCTTTAAATCTATTGCTTAGATCTATTTAGGTCTTTTAGTGTCGTTAAGTATATTATGCTTTAGGTCTTTTAGGTCTATTGTTTAGATCTATTTAGGCCTTTTAGGTCTATTATTCTTTAGGACTACTGCTTAGTATTTAGGTCTATTGTTACTGTTTATGTCTATTAGGTCTTGATTCCATATTTTTTTAATGATTCGACTTTAAGAGATATAATTGAAATCATGCTACTTTAAACTCGCTTAAAACACACACACACATACAAATGAATATGCGATTATAAATGCATGGATTATAAAAATGAAATTAGGTTTTGCTTGAATTTGCTAATATAAGAAATTCATTGTCCAACCTTTAGCAGTAATGATTCTTTTTTTTTTTTTTTGATTATTTTATTAAAATAAATGAAATAAATAAGAGATTACATTAATTACATTGAAATATACGTAAAATGCATTAAAAGATATTCAAAAATTTATGCTCACCAGAGGACGTAAGTATTTATAAGTAATAAAGCTATCTAAACTAATAGGGTTCAGTTCCATCATAAATTTATGATATATTAAACTCTCTTAAAAACGCCTACACATACAAATGAATATGAATATAAATACATGGATTTTTAAAATGAAATTAGGCTAGTTAGGAGATTATTTTTATTGAATGATTATTATTAATAAATTATCACATAATTTTAAACAAGTCAAGTTCTGTGCGTAATAGAACTGCAATCTAGTGAAATAGGGCTAATGTTATTAACCAACAAATTTTAAAGAGCTTATGTGATATAAAACACCTGTAACAACTACCAATATTACAATCTAACCTTAAAGTATCTTGAGTTTAATTACATCAGCTGTAAAATAGAAAACATGATTTTTCCAGCAAAATTTGCTGGCCAATATACTTCACTTCACTCCGACGGAAAGGGTGTATCCATTGATTAATAACTGGATAATTTGATGAGAGAATTTTTTTTTTTTTGTTTTAATAAGCAATAACTTTGATCTCAAGGGATTGAATTCTAGCTTAAATTTATTTTTATCAATTTGAAGCAAAACTAAGAGTTTCTTGAGCCTTAGTAAAGAGATCAGATTATAATATGCTTTGATAAAATTCAAAAGTAAATTATCAACAAAAGCAATAGTTTAGCAACAACTGAAGCTTGCAAGTTTCATTAGCAGATCATTAATTATTACATTGGAGAAGAAGATATCAGAAACAGATGTCTGAGGACATCCTTTCTGGAGACATTTTTCCAGGGTAGAACCCACAATTATTATAGTTGCTCTGTTCTTCAAGAATCATCTATTTACACGAGAGAAATGATGCGAGGAAGATGCTAATTTCTTTCAATAGATTTAAAATGCTGGGCCACTATGCGTAGTCAAAAGATTCGTTAATATCTAGAAAAATTAATATAAGGGTAAAATTTTTTTTCCTTTTTCTACAATATTCTTCAGAAGCAAAAGAGCGACCTCGATACTTTTTGCAAAAGTGAATCCATATTGATCGTTGCTAAGTACATTTTTATTTTTGCAAAAAATAAGTAATCCTATTAATAAATAGCTTCTCGAGACATTTTTCGACGGAAGAAAGCGGGCTAATACCTCGAGTATTGTCAAGATTGGGAACATTAAGAGAAGAGTTTTGGAAAATTAGAATAATACGTGCTTTTCCTCGCATTAGAAAAACTGCAAGATTTAGTCGTGTATTAATTATCTTGGAAAGAAACGAAGGAAGCATGTAATTAAAAATTTATTATGGTTTCATTTAAGATACCGTCATGTACAGGAGTCTTTTGAAGCGTCAATGTGTGAATGACATTGTTGACATCAGCTTGAGTAAAGGGAAGATCAGAAGTAGAAAGCAATTTGGTCCAAATTGATGATCGCCATTGCTTATGAAAATTTGAGTCTCTTTGCCTGAAAAAGGAGGTAGAAAAGGGTTTTCAAATATTGCATCAATTGTTTCTTCTGAATATGTTGTACACTGTTATAACGTATCGGCCTATACTAAACCCATAACGGCTTCAAGAAGTGGGCCACTTTCAGGTTTATTTCAGCACTTTAAATTTTATTTACAAACATTATATATATATATATGTGTGTGTGTGTCAAATTTATTTTGTAAATAAAGTTTTGATATATATATATATATATCAGAACTTTATTTACAAAAAAAATGAAAATTAAGGGTATAAATTTGACACACAAGCGCAGTTCACTCAAGTTCGGTGATTTTCAGATTTCTCGAGTCTACAACGAATCTAAACACCTGGTCTGCGGCAGACCTCAACTAACACACGCCGTGATTCATGGAAACACAAGGGTCTCACTTTAAAAAAATAGGTGGAAGACTCTGGCTTATTCAGTCACTTCAGGGAGAAAAGGAAAAAAAAAAAAACTTCTGTTTGACTCTTCGCAGAACTCTAACCTTCTTCACCAAAAATCTCCTTTTAAGATAATGCATCAAGAGGGGTAGTCCGCTACCCTCACTTCTCGTTAGAGTAGACATTTCTCAGCTCGTGGTCTATCACCAATCACGATGGAATAACTCATGATATGTCATATTCAATCTGTAGTTGCTTCGACCTGGGAAGGTCGCACAGGCATTCGCTTATTTCTTGAGTTTCATTATACATGATATCGAATATCTGCTGTCAGAATTGAGTGATAAGTTGCTCTCATTAGTACTAACACTAACTCATATGATATATTTGAGTGATATGTTTGAGTGATATGTTTATTATATATTTTTCAAATATTATACATTCCTCTCTCCTGGGAATGAAATAACAGATATCTGTAATTTAAATTTTCTTCATGAAATTTTGTTATAATATATGTATAAATTTTTTTTTTTTCCAAAACAGTGTTGATATCAATATTGTTGAGGAAACCAATATAGGAATTCAATTTTGAATCAAAAAGTATTGAATTATACTCTCGCCTCATTTCAAGATATTTTTGTTTATACAATCTTTCGGGAATCGACTTCTGAAATCTACGCCTGACTGCATTTATTTTTCCCCATACAATTGATTTCAATTGATCACAAAAAGAATATTGTGGATTCTGGTTTCGTGATAGAACGGAGGATAATGAAATTTGGAACAGACGTGATCCATACTGTTCAATTTAAAGAGGAACAGTCAGAACAATTATTAAAAATTTCAGAAAAGAAGAGAATAAAATTGCAGCAACTATTTTTTAAAGAAATGCTTCCTATCTGCTTTTCAATTCCTTCTATTAGATGACACTATCCCTATATATATCTTGTTCAAATTTTCAATCGTTCATAAAAATACTTTTTGTTCATCCACTCAAGTTCAAATACATTTATTTTGAACTTGTAATGGATGATACTAGATGTTAATACAGTTTTTCAAATATTAATTCATTAATTAAGTTTAATTAATTAATTTTAATTTTTTTACATTTAAGTTGTATATATATCTACCAATAGATAGCGCCAGATAAACTTAAAAAAATGAATGAAAATTATTTATAAAGGACTTTCTGCAATATAATGAAAAAAAAGTAGGAATTGACTTAAAAACATTTTTTTTATTACTTGTGTGGTGTTAAAAATCTTGGAAACTTACACAGGAGGTATGGGAAGAAAATGAGATTTCAGTGATAAAAAGATGAGTTTGGATTTTCAATTTTTATAAATAATGCCATTAATAAGTATAGGAACTTAAAAGTATTAATAAGAGGAGGATTTAGGTCAGAAATTTTATTGATACAAAAAAGAACTCATATGAAAATAAAAGGTTTTTTTTTTCCCAATGCAGCTGGCAACCAGACATGGACGTCTTTTTGGATGTCAATAAGGGCTGCACCAATGTTACTCACTTTGCATTACCCAGGGACACGTGCAACTTGATGGTAAGCCACGGACGCGGTGAAAATAAAAGTAAAATAAAAATATTCTTGTATCTTGTAGCGTTGAGTTGATTTCTGTATTTCACATGCTTTTATTTATAAGCCGAATTTTAATTTTTTAAATACTTCAACAATAAACTAAGAAATATGTTATCAATCATTTTAGCTAATTCTAGAAAATTCAATATGGATAACAATTTCCTATTATTTTTATATATCAAGATTTAACTGTTTTCGAAAATCAGATGAGCAGTGCATTCAAATAATTGAAAACGTTTGTAATGAAAAACAGGAAGTGATAAATTCAAGATAATATAAAATATCTATTCCCTTTTCATTTTAATTTGAATAGTTTTCCGTGCATTGTTTGAAAAGTAGGAATCGTTTTGATATAAGAAAGCATTTAATCAGTATATGATGTGGTGTTGGAATATTTGTTGGGCATTTTACCTACTTTGATTTGATAATCTTCTGTATCATTATAGCGAACAGTTGATAAATGTATTGATACATAACTCTCTAAAAGATAGAGCCGTTTGTTTTGCTTCAAATTTATCTAAAAAATTTGCTGCTTGTTAAATAATTGTTTTTCGTGTTATTTTAAGAAGCAATTTAATGTATGTTTCTGAAATCTTATTTATGTGTCAACTAGCGAAATCAAGATTATTTGAGTATTTGAATTAATTCAAATAGATTAATTCACTTAAACATATTTAGGAATCAAAATATTAAACCTTGAGATACGCAAACATTCCACATATCAATTCATATACTTGATCATTGCAACGTATAAATAAATCTATCAACTTGAAGGAATAATGTAGTGAAACTTTTAACTTCTAAAACCACCTTTCTAAGCGACCATCATTTATTTCCCTTCAAAATAGGAATTTTTACCATATAAGCAAATTCTTAGGGGCTGAGGGCCAAGTGACTAGCTCTCTGGTGCTCAGTGCCACATGTTTTTTGGTTCGAGTCCCGGAGGTGCCATGGATGTTTGTAGTGGTTCGGAATCCACTTTAAAGCGTAGGTCCCTGTCTAATAGGACTGCAGAGCGCTGGACACAGGGCTGACAACCCTATCCTGTAAATAAACCATCTACTGTCTCAAAATCTACCAGTAGGAAGACGGCCTTCGCCCACTATGGATTGTGTAGTGCCAAGGAGTTAGTTAGTTAGTAATGAAATGATGTTATGATGAAGAATTTCTCTAATATTTTTTAAATAATATTATTAAAGCTTGATTTTTTTTTTTTATAAATTAAAAATAGGAAATTTGAATCGAATTGTTTAATGATATATAAAAATAAAACAATCAAAATAAATAAATAATATAAAATAATAATAATAATAAAAAACAATAAAAAACACCTGGAAATCTTCAGCTTGGCCATCTCTGCCTCTTGGTCTACCATGGGGCTGTTGTGCCAATGAAGAAGAGGAAGACCATATAAATAAATCATAAATTTCTTCCATGTGCCCCTGCATACCTAACGAACTAGTGTTTTCAATAATGGTATCCAAACCTAATCATCCTACCACTAGGTTTTCAGAAAAAAAAAAAATTTACTCAGGCACCCCCCTACCACCCCTTCCCCACCAACATACAAAGTGAGAAAAAACATATATCACAAAAATTCGTGGAGCTTTTTTTCTACATTTTATATCTCTACTAAGTCTTGAAATAGCAAATAAAGACGTCGGAAACGAGACGTCTTGAAGTTTAAATAATAAGTTTCTTTGTTAAAAAATTAATTGCAGTAACATTCTATTTGCACACAATAAATTAAAATACGAGAAGGACAACATGGAAATAGAAATTACGATAACATTAAAACTGATCAAAATGAAAATAGAGAATTGATATCAAAGAATTAACCCTTAGCTTTATTTTTGTCAGCATTATTTTTAAATTACTACAATTCATTGTTTGTAGTCGGCTTAATTATTTTTCCCATTAACAAATTTATGACGCCCGATCGGCTAAATATAAAGATAATGCAATTAAAAATTTGGCATTACAGCCCACAATCAAGGATTAACTAAAGGCGTCTCTTTTTGCAGCCAGAATTACTGGTACCCGTCTTTGAAATGTAACAAAAAATTCTTTTAAATTTTCTTATCTTCATGCTTTTTGCTGCCCCTTTTATTTATTCACTCCCTCAAATGCTTCAGTCTGGAACCTCCCCCCCAAAACACTGTCCATACAGAGTGGTATCTTTCTTAGAACTGACGGTTTAAACAAACAGAATTTCGACAATCTTCTTATATATTTGAATGCATTGTCATAATACAAGAAGGGTTTCAGAAAAGAAATTTGTTTCGCAAATGTCCAGAAATAATTATGAAATTCTTTTTAGAATTGAAGAGTTGTCTGGAATAAATTCATATTTCTTGACTGATTCATATATCTGAATGCATGATAAACAAACGGATAAATCTGACGAAATAAATAAAAATGATTTTTTTTTTTTTCAAAATTAAAACTGTTTAATAAATAAAAAAATTTCTTTTTTTTTTTCTCTCTCTTTTTCATTACGTAGTACATTATTAATTACGAATAATAAAATAATTTGAAAATCACAAATTGTTTTTATTCAGTATTTTTAATTAATTTATAAATAATACGCTTTTGATTATAATATATATTTAATTTTAAGGATTTATAAATTATGAAAACTTTATTATAAATGATTGTTTAATGCATTTTTTAAATATTAGCAAATTATATTAGTAACATGTTCACCAAATTAAGACAAAATAGGACAAAAGGGGGACAAAAAAGCGACAAAATAGGGGCCGAATGGCCGAGTGATTTGCTCTGTGGTACTCGGTGCCACTGTTCGGGTTATGGATGTTTGTAGTGATTCGTAATCCACTTTAAACGGTAGGTCCTGGTCTCATGCGACTTAGATCGTTGGGCATAGGGCTAACAAACCTACCCCCTCCAAAAGAAAAGCATCTCCTGCCTCGAAATCTGCCAATAGGCAGACGGCTTTGCCCTCACCACGGGGCTATTGCGCCAATGAAGAGACAAAATTGATTTTTCTTTTTCTATTGTTTCATATGTTTTTGCATGTATAACATCCATGCATATCGTATTCCACGAATAGCTCCACCAACAGGGGGATGTGGGGAGGATTTTTAAGGATAACTTTGTACACATGTCACAATCTCCGCCTAATCCCCTCGTTTTTGAAAGCATGATTACAACAATGCCGAATTGAATTAAATAATTCCTATTTTTTTAAAGTAGGAATTATATAACTCAATATTTTTCATGAATGTAGTGTTAAAACCATACATCTGAATGTATGAAGAATTTTATATCACATTTTTTTTTTTTTTTATTGCAATCTTTATTTATAAACTCCCAAGGACGTATTATTATTGGATTTTTTTCGAAAGAATGTAATTATTGCACATTAATTTGAATCCCAGAACAAATGAAAAATTTTTGCTGCAAATAAAAAAAAAAAGAGAGATCTCAATTTGCAAAAACTAAAATGCAAATTTTCGATTGACTTTACGAAATTTAACGGTAATTAATAATATTGATGGAAAACTAATGTATAATGCTAATATGCAATATTTCTATCAATTACAGCTGAAGAGAATATATTTTCCTTATCATAAAAATTTATACCTGGACTATTTTATTTTATTTACTTTTGAATCCTAACCCTTGTTTTTCAATTCCTTCTATTAGCTCACACTCTCCCCTATATATACTTTGTTCAAATGTTCAATCCTTCATAAAATGCTTTTTATTCATCCACTCAACTTCAAATACATTTTTTTTAACTTGATGACACTTGATGTTAAGACAGTTTTTCCAAATATTAATTCATTCATTAAATTAAATTAATTAATTATATATTTTTTAATAAATAGATGGCGCCAGATGTAAAAGGAAAATTTCAACTTTATTTATAAAGGACTTTCTGCAATACAGTGAAAAAAATAGGAATTGACTTCAAAAAAAAATTTTTTTTTTTTTTTTGTATTACTTGTTTTAATTGTTATTATAATTTTTGTATAATGAAAATTCGCATAAAAGGAATATATTCTGCGAAATATAATGCGTAATTTGTTATCATAGAATTACAATTTTATTTAAAAACAAATAATACTTAACATATTTTTCTAAAATATTTCTTAATAATATGCAATTTATTCCTTGAAAGGAGGACTGAAAGAATGCTATTTATTTCTTTTTTAATGTGCCTATTATTATGTTATTGGACAAAAAAAAAAATTAGACACCAGTGTAAAAACTACTTTTTGATGTAAGCTACTTTGATAAAAGTTTTTTTATGTTTGATAAAAGCTATTTTTTTTTCTACTTATGATTGATGCCCGCCCAAAAGATCTTACCATATTACAAATTATTATTGGATGTTTTCCAAAGGAATGTAATTATTGTGTACTGATTTGCATTCCAGAACAATTGACAATTTTTCTGGAAATAAAAAAGAAGAATATCAATTTGCAAAAACTAAAATATAGATTTTGGATTGTCGTACTAAATTTAATGGTAATTAATTCTCGAAAAACTATTGTATAACATTAATATGTAATACTTCTATCAATTACAGCTTTAACGATTTTATTTATCTTTAAAATATACACAATATTTTATTTCATTTTAAGTTCTAACTCTTTTTTTTTTTTTATTTTTTTTTTTCCGTGTGATAAGAATTCGTATAAAATAAATATATTCTATGAACATAAAGTGTAACTTATGTAATAACTTACTTATTAATTACTTAACTTATCAATTACTTAATTTATATGCAACTTATAATGTTAACTGTAGAATTGCATTTTGCATGTTTTCATATTTGTAATATACATATTTACAATTTTACATATTTTCTAAAAAATTTCTTAATAATATGCGATTTATTCCTGAAACAAGTAATATAAAAAAAAAAAAATTTTAAAGTCAATTCCTACTTTTTTTCACTATAATGCAGAAAGTCCTTTATAAATAATTTTCATTCATTTTTTTAAGTTTATCTGGCGCCATCTATTGGTAGATATATGCAATTTAAATCTAAAAAAACTAAAATTAATTAATTAATTAAACTTAATTACTGAATTAATATTTGAAAAAACAGTATTAACATCAGTGTCATCCACTACAAGTTCAAAAAAAAAAATGTATTTGAACTTGAGTGGATGAATAAAAAGTATTTTATGAACGATTAAAAATTTGAACAAGATATATATATAGGTAGAGTGTGAGAAAGAATCAATAGAAAGAATTGAAAAAAGTAATGGAAGAATGTTATTTATTCCTTTTTAATGTACCACTTATTATGTAATTGAACAAACAAACAAAAAATTTAGTAGCAGTATTAAAGCTACTTTTTTTCCTAAGTACAAACTTGGAAAAATCTTCCGTAAACATTGCATTGATTCCCACCCCAAAAAGATCTTCCCCTTGCTCCAGCTCCTCATCCCTTATTCCATCGAGATCTCATCCTCTCTATGCAAAATGCAGAAAAACAGCTGAGTGGGGGTGGAAACGGAGAGAAGAAGGGAGAGAGGCAGACGATATAGAATCGCTGACGATATTGCTGCAGCAGAAGACAACAGGGGATGTTCCTTTCTCATTGGAGGTGACAGTCGAGAGCGCCTAAAAGCATCCTTAAGGATATTTTCTCATCCGTAACGGCTTCTGCGATACTCCTGCTGCCCTAACTCCATCTGACGTCACGGGGATTTTTAGAGGGGCAGGGGATGCAGCACACCCCTTCTCTATCCGGGGGAGGATTTTAAAACGAATAAATGGAGGATGACACAACCTTTTTTTTTTTTTTTTAATATTTTTTATCGTCTGTGTATCTTTCGGTCGTTTGACTTTGGATAAGAAAAAAGGAAAGGGGGAAAAAAAAGAGTAGGGAATTTTTTTTTTTTTTTTTTTTGTGGTGCTTTCTTTGATAGTGGATGGGGTTTTTTTTTTTTTGCATGGAATGGATGTTGATGAAAATAATGAATAAAAAACATCGTGAGGCTCGCGTCGTGAAAGATAAATGTAAGTAGAGGAAAAAAAAAAAAAAAATAAAGGGAAGAGACGAGGGAAATTTGCGAGTAAAAAAATAAATTTGCCGTGGTAGAGAGAGTCAATGTAAAGCTGCTGATTTTTATTTTTTTATTTTATTTATTTTTATGTACGAATCTCTTTTTGAAAGCATGGGAGTGAAAATAAAGCACCTATTTTTATCTCTTGTATTACTTTTTCCATGTAAAAGAGCGTTTGCAATATTCAGATCGGGTGAAAAATTGAAGAGAATGATAAAAAAAATAATAAAAAGAGAAAGAGAGAGAGAGAGAGAGATGTTCTTATTTATTTTACGTTTTGAGATTATTTGTGAAGTTTTCTTTTTTGAGTACTAAATTACTTGAAAATATAATTGATTTTGAATAATAAAGTATCTCCTTTTCCACATTGAATAATCATTTAATTATTATCATAATTATTGTTCTTTTAACAAGGCTATTTAGTTTAAATAATTACAATAAAATACTTTTTTTATCCTATGCCTTCTCCGATATCTCGATCACTAGTCGACGAGCAGCCCAATACAATAAAGAGCAAGCAATAAAATACTGAAGAGCTTGTGATTTTTATACTTGAGAAGAACTTGGGATTAATCAGTAAACCCTTTATGGATTATAATGCTTCTATTAATTCACTGATAATTAGATTTTTTTATATTTTATTCATCAAATTTTAAGTGTTACAATAATTTCTTCTAGGATCCTTTTAGATGAGATTCAGTTGTGTGGTGTATAGTATACAATCTACAAAAATAAATAAATTAATTAATTAATAAAAAATATTTGAATGAATTTACGATTATAAATTTATTTTTCTAGCGTAAAAAAAAAAAAAGTTATACTTAAGTAGCTCTTAAATTATAAGCATAATCTGCTAACTACATGCATTTTGTGTGAATTTTTTCTGTTTTCTGTTGTTTTTGTGTGTGCTAATAATTTCATCTAAAGAATAATTTTTGTAATCAACGGTTTAATTAAATCTTAATAATTACTTAGATTCTTCCAAGCCAATGAAAAAAATAATATAAATATTATTTCATATAAAATAGCTAATTGATATCACTCCTTTAAATAAAATTCTACGAAACTGTAATATATATAATTATGTATATAAATATTACTAAAAAAAAAGTTGCTACAGTAAAGACTAAGAAATGAGATTGATGCACGAAAATTTTTTACTAGAATTTAAAAAATTAAGAAAAAAAATAAAAATCATTAAAAAATGGTAGCAACCATTAAAAAATCAAAATTTAAACATTCAAAGTAATTTCAAAGTTTTCAAATTATTTCATAATAATTTTCTAGAATTATTTAACTTATATATTTTTAATTTCTAATGTAATATATGTTTGAACCGTTTTATATAAAAATGTTTTATAATTTTGATATAAAACTTTAAAAGGAATTCGAATTAAAAAGATATTTTCAAGTATTTGTTTATTTTATTAAAATTGTCTTCATTTAAAAATTATGTAAATAAAGTATACTAAAAATTCTTAAAATTTTTGAAAATATTTTTCATTCCTTTGCAAATGTTTTTTTTTTTCTTCACCCAATTCATAAGTACAAAGGAAAAAAATTGTAAAAAATAAAAACATTTTTGAAAAAATCATAATTAAAAAGAAGAGGAAATTATTCCTTTTAGTTTCATTGAATTATTTCATTTTTGAATAATTACGTTAAAACAGCTTTAAACTTAAACTTTTAGCTTCGTGAAATTTGACAATATATTTGCAAATCATTGTAAGCATTTTTTTATTTCCATTGTTATTTTATATTTATTTTATCCAGTATTGTAGCTCTTTATTTTGAATTGTGGAATATTTTAGTTTTACATTATTTGATATATAAAACTATACATGTGTACATTTGTCTGAATTTTTATAATTTTAAAACAAGAATGTTTTGAAATTTAATTTTGGCACTCATACAATTATTTTTATCTCCTTTATCGGAATAATGCAAAAGTTCTAATTATTTATATTTTAATAATTCAAATATTTTAAGACAACGCAAATGCTTATACATTTTGAGTAATATTCAAGCAAAAACTGAAAATAAAAAATAACCGGAATCATTTTTGCTTTCATTATAAACAGAACAAAAGTGATGTTTTATTAAAATGATTAAACATATTCTAAATGAAGAAATATCATGTGACCTCACAAATTTCTGTGAAATGCTATGCGAAATCGGATTATATTTTGCAGCGCCATCTATTAGAATATGTAAGTACTAAATTTGACTTACTCTGTGAAAAATAAACAATTATTTGTCCGCTGCCTAAGTTTTCATTAAATCTTACGTAAATTAAAGCCACAAATTTTAAAAACAAAAACATTTTTTTCCTATGTGCGTTTTTTTATTTTTATCAATAAATAAAATATTTAGAAGAAAGATTAAAATGGGGAATATATATATATATAATATTTTGAGTGTTGCAAAATAAATTTATCAAACTAAATTAAAAGAATAAAAAATGAAAAATGTCAAAAAATATATAAAGCTTCCAAGAATTTAATGTTATTAATTATACTCCTATATTTTAACAATAAAAGATATTTTTAAAATTGGTGATTTTTAAAAGCGATGAAAGAATATTTACTAATTATTTGAAAAGATTAAATATGAAACCTAAATCAAATGAACTGAGTAGGCCAAATCTGTTTATTAATTAAGCTGTTTTTAAATAATTAAATGCAATTTGTTTATTTTGTGAAATTATTACCATTAATATAGTCTTGTCACTGTAAAAAAAAAAATGTTTTACATATTTTTGATATGTTACCTTTTCAAAATCTGTTCATATGCTAAGAAGCTAATAGAGTTTTGCCCCTTTATAATAGATTAAGATAAAATACTGGATAAGGATGTACAGAATATACATAAAAAAACTTAAATGAATGAAAAATGAATATACATAAAAAAAACTCAACTAAAAAAAAATTTTTTGCTTTGTTTTATAAATTCAGATTTTTTGGTGTTTTATTCAAAAATAAAATATCCGATGGGAAATACCTGTATTAACTGGCAAGTTTCGTTATTTGTCAATTAATAATAATAATTTAATAAATTAAAAATATTAATAATATTAATTTAATTAATAATAAAATTAATCAAATTTATTATTGATCAAATTGATAATATTAATTTATAATTTAAAAAAACTGTAATAATGAATTTCAACATATAATGTTGCTACGATTTTCTAAGACTTGAAGAAGTCTTAGAAAATCAATAGAAATTTTCTAAGCAATCTAACCTATTTCCTAAGACTTCTTCAAGTCTTAGAAAATAGGCAGAGAAAGAAGGGATATTATTTTTTTAACGAATGTTACATTTTTAATTATAATTAACGCAGGATACTTTTAAATTGAAAAACAATAAACAACAACAGTATTTTCCACTAAGCAATGCAAATGATATAATATTACAATTTTTTTTTTAAGGTCAAATAAATATAAACGTACTTATTTTTTTCAATAATTTCTTGTTTGGTACCCATTAATAATGCACCTTAATATTTATAATATCGAAGCTATTATTTCAAATTTACAAGAAAAGTACAAAATTCAGAAACACTTAATCGATGACATGCATAAATATTTGTATATTTTTTTTTTTTTTTTTGAAAACATATTTCGAATAAATAAATAACTACTACTATTATATTAGTATTAATTGTAAGAAAATAATTTATAGACAAATATTTATTTAATAAAAGTCCTGCTATTTTTCCGCATATCCTTAACAACAATTATATTTTTAAAAGGAATATATAAATGCAATTCAAAACATTATGTTTGAAAAAGTCACTGATTGAAATGAAGTGTCATTTAAAATTGATCTTACGAATAGTGCTGCCATCTATTGAGTAATGTTCTATATAAAGTAAATAAATTTTATAAATTTCACTTTTAATTTCTTTGTTAATGTAACTAACGAAAAGACTGAAATATTTAACATATTGGACTACACGAAAAATAACTTCGTTTAATAAATATTATTGATAAAATTAGACTTTAGATATTAAATAAGTAAACATCCTGAGCAACAAAAATAAGAATAAATATGCATAAAATAAAAACTATTGTGTATAATTGAAAGCCTCTGATATTTACTAAGAAATCAATTTATTTTCAATAATTTCCTATTAAAAAGCGAATGAATGAATCATACTAAATTTTTATGTCAATAACAAACAGCAATTGTTTTTTTTTTTTTTTTTTTTTACTTTTGATTATGAAACTTCTAAATATATAAATATTATTTCCTTATTGTAATATTTTAATCTCATTTCATACGTTGAATTTTTGGCTAATTATCCATAAAATTATTAAAATTATTAGTCAAATTTAGATACAACTTTTTGTAAAATGTAATTAATTTTGAGCACATTTCAAATTTTATAAACAAATTTTAAATTTTAAAAACAATAATTAGCAATACAAAAAATAATTACTCTATTAATATATACTAATATACTAGTTTAAATAAATAAAAAAAAGAATAAAATAATTGTTAAAAAAATTTAAAAATTACTCTTTTTTATTTTATTATGTTCTATGAGATGTCAAAACAACGAGATATTTATGAAATCAGAATTTTTCTTATAAATATCATTTGGTAAGGAAAAAAATTCAATTAATGAAGAAACAGGATCTTCTTTTTCTAGTTATTCAATTCCTTCTATTAGCTCACACTCTTCCTATATATATCTTGTTCAAATTTTTAATCGTTAATAAAATATTTTTTATTCATCCACTCTAGTTGAAATACATTTTTTTTTTTTTTTTTAACTTGTAGTGGATGACACTTGATATTAATACAGTTTTTCGAATATTAATTCAGTAATTAAGTTTAATTAATTAATTTTATTTTTTTTTTTTAGATTTAAGTTGCATATATCTACCAATAGATGGCGCCAGATAAAATTAAAAAAATGAATGAAAATTATTTATAAAGGACTTTCTGCAATATAGTGAAAAAAAATAGGAATTGACTTTAAAATTTTTTTTTATATAACTTTTTTTTTTTAATTACACACTATTATTTACAGCTACATTTACAAAAATTAATTATGTAGATAGACATTTGTCGCCATCCATTCTCTGGCTTCGTCAAACAACTAACAACTCCCGTCTACCGTCAACCTTGCTCTCAAGGGACTTGTCCCGTTCTCTTGGGGTCAAAGTTCAGAGTTCATTACTCCCACTCATGTGGAAAACTATCCCTTGACACCGTTCATTGACGCTATCTGCTAATTGGATTGGCAGACAACAACTCCTACACACACACGCGCATATACATACATACATACAACAGCATGTCTAGAAAATAGTCACCAAGAAAATCAGCAAAAATATAAATCAAATGTAAAACCCTGCTTTATCATTTAATACATATTGGATTTTATTACAAGGGATAATCAGGTATAAGAGAGTGCAGCCAGAATGTCTGTTAGTCATCATCGTTTTAAAAACTCGAATTAGTTTTAATGGTTCTGAAAAATCTACCGCCGGAGTCCATCTGGTACCAGACGTTGGCCACGTCCTATTGAATGGGATTTCCGGCAACAACAGGTATATAAAAATTTTTGAACTAAAATTGTGAAGTGATGACAGAGCATCACAAACTTCCAATAGTTGTCCGCAGACTTATTGTTATCAAGAACAGCATCCATAACAAGTAGATGCAAATTCGCTATCCCCACCCCCGCCATTTAAATACCATGAATATTCTACAAAATAAAAAGTAATAAAATGTTTTTAAAGAAATCAATGTAATTAAAAATAGTCCAATTAATAATGTTCGAAAGAAATCGATGTAATTAAAAATAGTCGACGGAGAGAGTTCCTTTGGGATTAAACTCTGAAGAATATTCCCCCTATTTCATCAATAGATGTTTTACAAGGAAAAAAAAAAAAAATTAATTTTTTTTTCCCAAGAAATCTTGTTGATTTCTTCCAAGAAAATATTTGAACCATACAAAGAAGAACACATCGAAGTCCTAGAAGACAAGATTTCCAAATATTTCAGCATACAAACTCAACTCATATTCTCCCTTATTTAGTCCTATCGATATCATGTTGATAATAAAAATACTCAACGTCAAAAAAATCTATCGGTCCAGATCTATTCCTAGTAAAGTTCTCTAGTGCCTCCCCTTACAAGCCGTCACGTCTGTAACTAAAAATTAAACGTGTACCTGATTTATCTTCACTTTCCTTCGACATAGAAACATGCAATTATAAAAATGATCGCCAAACTTGTTAAAGATCACAAGTTTCGCAAACATTTTGGCCTGTCAGTCTCCTACGTTGTGTTGGAAAGTTTTTGAAAAACTCGTTCATAATTGACTTTATTCCTTCTGTATTGACAGCAATATATTTCAACAGAGCAATTTGTATACCAGTATCTTATTCTATCCTTCATCAACTATTAAGAATTACCAATATTATCATCGAAAGCATGAATGATGGACTTATATATAAAATGATTCAACATAAATGACCTGAAGGCATCATCCTTATCATTTAAGTTTTTTTTTGTACTATAGAACCTTTCAAGTGAGCGTGGAGGGAATCTTCTCACTCACTGGTCAAATCAAGGCAGGTACCCCTTAGGGTAGCTTTCTTAGTCAATCATATAATATAATCACGATTTTTCTTAAATTCAGTATGTGAGTGTTACTGAGTAATTGAAGTAAAATACTTCGTCCTACCCATCGACAAAGACTAACGTTCTATAGCCATATTCCGAAAATCAAAAGAAAATGCTGGAGTAAACTACATCTCTGCCTCCCTTTTATCGGAAAATATTCTCCACTCTCTTCAAAATAACATCCTTCTTTATAAGCAAGTCATATGTCCTATCTTAACCTATGTTGCTCCTCTCTGTAGACTTGCGTATAAAACCAACAAGCTTCAAATCCAAATTATTCAAAACAAAACTTCTTCGAATCATCAAGAGGAACCATAAAGGGCAATGTTCGTAAGAGCGTTCTGCTTAACGAATTAAAAATCGAATTAATAGCAAATGATGCCATGAAACTATCCAGGAAATAATTCACAGGGTTGCAACATCATGGAAATAATCGAATGGTCTACAGATTTAAAAACCCCTTAATGATTACGAATATATTTATCTCATCTTTAATTTTTAATTCATCTCTACAATAATACATCCAATAAACTCTCCAGCTTTTATTGCCTCGAATTCAACAAAATGACACTTTTAGAAGCAAGATGATCTCCCCATATATCATCATCCAATGCAGTTTTAAGTTCCGGCTTTCCTCTTTTACATTTTTTTTTTATCCCTAACTCATTTATTCGTTTGCTTTAAATTTATTATAATACTGGCTTCACGTTTCTATGTCTCATTCATCGGATACCGAGTAGATAAATAATAGATACTGAGTAGTACTAAGAATTCAGGAATTCGACCCTCGCATCCAATTTCGTCGTTAGTAGAACTTGTGTTGAACTTGGTCAGAGCTTAGAGAGAGGGAGAACACGAGAAGAATTGTAAAGAA
Organism: Caerostris extrusa; assembly: GCA_021605095.1. NCBI lineage: Eukaryota > Metazoa > Arthropoda > Arachnida > Araneae > Araneidae > Caerostris > Caerostris extrusa. Next base: position 31,898 of record BPLR01013761.1, on the reverse strand, counting down.
GCAGAACTATGATAGAACTGTCAGGCGCAGAACTTTATGTGACTAGTCTAATAGTTATAATTGTTATGATTTGTAAATATGGATAATATTCTTGAAGGTGGTGCAACACAACAGCCTATTCTTCCTGTTAAATTCACCCTAGACACCAACAACATTTTACACCATCACATCTACATGCATACTCTCAAAATACGTTAATTTTGCTCGCTAGATAACTGGGCAAATGAAGACAATCTAGTGACGTATATATATACACTCAAGAACAAAACATTATGACCACCTGTCAACCGGAACTTCGGAGGGCATTGCTTGATGAAAGTGGTGTAATATTCCCCAAGATCAGATTGATAATTTGATACTCAGCATGCCCAGGCATTGTAAGGCCTGTATTGCATCGTCGGGAGACATACTCCATATTAACCATCATACTAACCTGTTATATTTTTTTTTTTGTAAATAGGTTCTTTTTTTGAAATTTGCTCAGGGAGTAAAAATCGCAATTTTTATTAATTATGTAAAAACATATAAATTCAAATTTTGCTCTTTACCTTTTGTTCTATAAAAAAGAATAGACTTTTTACAAATAAGTCAAATTTGTTTTGCTTCTGTCTCTTTCTTTGCCTGAACTTCATTATCCTTAATTTATGGACATGAGTGTATATATAGGAATTGTATGTCTGCTAATTCAATTAGCAGTTGGGTCACTGAACAGTAAGTGTCGACAAAAAGTTTTCGTCATGTGTGGGAGTAATGAACTCTGAACTTTGACCCCAGTAGAGGTGGCAGGTCCCCTGAGAGACAAGGCTGGAGGTCGACGAGAGCGGATAGCTGCGGGATGAAACGAGAGGATGGAAATGACGACAAATGTCTATCTATATAATTAATTATTGTAAATATAGCTGCAAATAAGAATGTTTAATTAAAAATGGCTAGAAAAGGAACATCCTGTTTCTTTATTTTTTAAAACCTACACATCCATATACATATATATATATATAATTGTTTTAGATTAATTTTAAATAGGGAAATTTGTCACCACATTTTGTTAAAAAAATGCTGTCCTTTCCTCTGTTTGCTGGATCATAATTTTAATCATTTTTTAAAAAAAAGAAAAAAAAAAAAAAAAAAAAAAGAAACAGTTGCGCCAACCAGAAAATAAAGGACACAATCTCACTGGCCTGGAACCCAATAAATAAATTATAAAAACACATAATACTTTGTTGCTCAACAATGGATACTATGATTATGTCGCTTATATCTGTCAGGCTCATCCATGGTGCAAATCGTCGTAGGTGTGCATGTGCTGCATTTATTGATGTAATGATCTATTGATATATAAAAAAAAGTAAATTTTATTTCAAAACGGCTAATTTAATTAATTTTGCCTTTTTTTAATATGATATCATTTGTTTTTTGTTATTTACCACTGATATGACAATTTTCATTGTATGAAATCCTGTACTTCTCAAAATATACCACGAGAGGTGTTTACTTCACATTCCTCCCCCTCCTCCCTAGGTATAATATTGTTGTTGGGGAAGTCTAGTTTCTCCAACTGTGAAGAACGACCCCCTAAAGGACGAGGGGTTAGCACAAAATTATTGTAAAAAAATGCGATGTATTTCTTAATATTAGACTTCAATACTTCATAATTGAAATAAAAAAATGTAAATAAGATTAGAAATTTTTGTTAAAACAAATGCCTTTCTTTAATTGTAAAATTAAAATATATATGGGGAAGTAAAAATACATAAGAAAGTCCTAGAGAGAGCATAAATGAACTTATATTAAAATATCAATCATGATATTAATTTGATAGTTTATCAAAATATTAATACTTTTCTGTTTAAAGTTTTTAATACACAGGACAAATAAACGCCAATTTTGATTCAAAAAGCATTGGCAATTATGAAGTATTTTTAAAACTGAATTATTATAAAATAATTAAGAGAACATGAAGAATTATTCTTGAATTTAAATGCAAAATTTATTGAATTCTAAATACTCTTATGCTATAGTTCTATCACCGGTTGTGTGAAAAGTTAATGTATGTTTTAAAAACGGAAACAGACGAATTGATTACTTCATGGTGAAAATCAGATATATGTGGCATAAATTTGACTGTTTTGATTTGAAAGAAAAAAGCTGTAAAACAGTTTTGAGAAAAAATTTAATAGTTATTGTGGAATTTTTCCATCTAATTTTCTTTTGATATTTTGATTATTAACAATTAAAATAATTTTTATGGTAATTAAAACTTTTCCGAAATTACTTTTCTTCATTATTACGCAATTGTGTTTTTAATCCGTCATACTTGATCACTTTTCTACACAATCCAAGGAGGATCGTTAATTTCTTAGGTCAAAACATTACTTTTTATAAAAAAAAAAATACATCAACCTTTTAATGCTTAAATAATTCAAAACATAAACAGACTAAAATATTAAAATTATAGCTAATTTAATAAAGAAATGGAAGGAAAGATATTGTGAATATCAAAGAGAACGACAAATGTTTTCCTATCGGCGCTGGGGACTTGACGATTTTAAAACCAATGAAGTAATCCATTTGACAATGCGAGAAATTGTACCGTTATTGTAACCAAGTCTACTAGTTTTTCTTAGGTATGACACTATATACCCCAAGCAGGAATTGAATCTTTATCCTCTTTTATACTAGCTAACACCGTTACTGATGTTTGAGTTACTTTTAACGAAGTAAAAGTTGAAACAAATATTTATTTGTAAATTATAAATATAAATAATTAAAATATAATTAAATGACTGTAATGTGAACAGGCAATCACATGTAATATTTTACGCGTATTATAATCAAACAGTTTGATTTAAATTAAAGAAGAATTATTAAAAGTTACTTTCGGAAAAAATTCTACTATAAACCGATGGAAAGCAGAAAGCATTGTTGACGGATCACACTGATGCGTAAGTCTTTGACAATCAAGTCTCAAAGCTAATTTATTTGTTTTCATATTAAATGCTGGACATTAACAATAATTAAACGCTTACACAATCATCTGTAATTTAATCGAACGATTTTAAGGTGAAAATAATACGTATTTCCTTCATACATATTTGTTACATCATCATCAATGGCACGACAGACAGAGTGGACAAGACTTTCCTTTGAAGAAATTTTCATGCATCCCTCTGGGTGACAAGAATCCTCCGATTCTTAATCTTTAGTGCAGAAAATCTTTTAACTGCGTCCATCCATTTGGTCGTCCTCTTTGTTACTGTGGCTTTGCCAAAAGGAGTTTTTAAAGGGTTTAAATTATTCATTCTAAATTCACGAGCAGCCCAGTTTAATCTATTGATCTTAATAAATTTTAATATCTGTGTCTTTATAACATTTATAAATAGCTGCACTACTGTCTTCCCAACAATCACTTTCCCTAACACCTCCAAGAATAGCCCTTAAAAATCTTCCGCTCAAATATACCCAAATGTTCCTCATCAGATCTTGCCAAAGTCCATGTTTCAGAGCCATAGAAGAAAACATGTCTAATGGGGGATTTTATATAACAAGAATTTAATTTTTCTGCTTATGAACCGTGATCTAAACAGATTTCTTAACCCAAAAACGGTCTTATTGGCAGACAGAATTATGATTTTTATTTCAGGTAATATTATATTTTTGCCAATCAATTTCTGACCCTAAGTATTTAAAACTAAGTACAGACTCAAAAGTGTAAGCGACGTATTTTCTTGGTATATAATTTTAATTAAGTAAAAAAAAAACCTTCAATAACTTATATTACGATTGCACTCGCGTCTGTCGCTCTCCATTCTGTTTGGATGGAAAGGGAATCGCAAGTGAAAATTTTGACAGTTTTCGATGACCGTTCGGAACGGTGTCGATTTTTGATCACGTATCAAGGGATTTACGACCTTACAAAAGACGACTAGAGGGAAAGGAGTTGTATCAATCAAATTTTCAAAAAAAAAAAAATGCAAAAACCTGAGAATAACCCAATAAAAATATTAAATCATGAAGTATATAAGAAATTGTTTTATTTTATTTCGTTTTCCCGAAAATAAAATCGTGTTTGTAAATCATAGTAAAGCAATGGCTTCGAAAAAGAAAAAAAAATTATATTTTGTTATTTAACTTATTTTCTAAATTGCGAAATTAAGGATTTATTTATATATATATATATTTTTTGAATCAGTCATTTATTGAAGCAACATTTCCACTCGCGCCAGTTACAAATCCTGATACCTACATTTATTTGCAATACCGTTAAAAAATTTAGCTATTAAACTGCGTGATTTAAACGTTACGTTATGTTAATATCAAAAGAGTGAAAAGCACAATTCCAACTGATTAAACAGACGTGTTTAAATTTCAGCGAATTTGTAAGTTTTACCAATTTTCTCAAAGACTACTGGACAAGAGATAAAACTAATTTTAAAAATAGAAGCGTAAATGTTCAGGGTCGTGTTCGTAAGCACATGCGTGAATGTAGAAAGTGCGTATTGGGGTAGTTTTTGAAAATTGGGCAATGCTTGCACTCAGTTACTTTTAAGTTATTCTTTCTTTTTATTTAAAAGTGTCTAGTATTAGTACGTTTTATAAAAATACAAAAATTATTATAACAATAGTTTTATCACTGCTCGAAATATAGTATAAGAAATCAATGGTTTTGGTACTTTGTTATTGTCTTAAAAACAAAGATTAAATATTATATTTATTTTCCTCGAATGCAGGTTTAATGCTTATTTCGAATGTTTAATGTTTGCCTGTTTGTTTGTTCTAAATATTTATTATTTATTTCGGCAAGATATTTTGGCGCCGGAATAGTAAATATGTAGCAGATTAGGCGTTATCTAGAATACCATAGGAATGATAAATTGCATTCACATTTTGCCACCACAATTTGGAACAATGACACCAAGGTTTTCACCCTCCCGACAATAGATTTATTCTGCCTAATCTTGGCGTAGACATAAGAACTGTTGGTTCGATTTCGAATATCGAATTTCAAACCTACCATCCCAAGTTAAGAAGTCCAATGTGCTAGCGGCCTGATGACTAACTGCCTAGCTCTCTGGCCGTTGGTGCCGAAGGTTTCAGGTTCGAATCCTGACGGATGCATGGATATTTGTTGGTGGTTCGGAATCCACGTTAAACTGTGGGTCTCGGTCTGTTTAACCTAAACTGTGCACTAGATGACCGTAGAGCGACAAAACAAATCCAATGTATCACTCACTAGATATCTCTGGTCTGTTTATGTATTTTATTAGAAATGTTTTGCTACATTGTATCTTTTTATTTATTCAAACCATTTTGAATAATCAAAATAATTCCCAAAGAATCTTGGACTGTAAGCCTTTGCTGAAGACACTGGCACACAGAATTTCTTTCCAATGGATTCCAGCCTATTGAGGAATTATGGGCAACGAAAAAGCTGATATACTGGCTAAAAAAAACTTCGATACAGCAACGCATTAATCGACCGCTTTCATTTCATACGACTAAATTGTTTGTAAACTTGTCTTTTAAAAAATTCTTAAACAAGATATGATTCAACGCGCCATTAAGAGATGGAGAACTCAGGTGGAAGAAAAATATTCCCAGTTTTCCAAGAAAGACAACGGTGGTTCTATTTAGACGTTTGACTTTTTTACATGACCCCCTCTATAGAATTGGAGGGGTGGATTCAACAAACTGTGTTTTGTGTGACTCTAGTTGGCCTATGACTTTTGAACATTTAAGTAATTATAATGCACTTTCTCAGTATATAAAGGGCCTGATGGATATAGGGTAGATACAGGGCGGACTCAAGTCCCAGCTGTGCCACGGATGTTTGTAGTGGTTCGGAATCCACTTTAAACAGTAGATCGCACTCTAATATGATAGTAGAGCGTTGCGGGGGTTGTGTTACTCCACGTCCGTACCTGATCTTCAAGCTATACTCAGTGCTAATTGATTAACGTCGGTGCAGCCTTTGTTTATGGCGCAACTGACGAAGTATTTGCCAGCTGCATTAGGAAAAAAAAAAAAAACTTTCTCGGGTATGAGTACATGGTCAAAAAGTACTGGAGAGCCCGTGAACTAATGGCTCAAATACCAATGTTCGCCCTTTGTAAAATAAAAATAAATCTTTTTACTTATAAATTAATAAATAAAATATCTATTCATTACGTTACTGTTACATTTTAATTTACATACTATTTTGGATTTAAGAATATCAAAAGTAAATCAATATGAATTCAATTTAAAAGTTTCTTTTACGCTGGTATGAGCAAAGTAAATCTGTATTCTGGAAAGTCCACCTTCTGCGTTCGAGGAGGAGTCTATCTTCCAGCTGCTCCTTGAAGACATTCATTAAAAATTGCATTCGCCTCAGGGAATAATTACCCACCGAAATAATGGTCAATATGTTAAGGGATCCGCAAATTTAACTTCGTAAACAAACGTGTAAAAGTATTGGGGGATGTTTTGAACTTTCCTTTAAAAAAAAAAGGAAAAAAGAATCGAAAAGGCTTGTTTACTGCCTATAATTTTCTTGGTAAAAATATCAGGCTTAACAACTTTTAAAAGGCGTTTCTGGTTTTTGTTTACAGTACATATATCTCCCTTTCAATAAAATAAATAACATAATACAAAAATCATTCATTTAACAATTTAGAAAAGAAATTTTAAAAAAATCTGCTCTGCTTAAAAAAAATTTGCTCTGCAAATTTCATCTTACCATGTGTGAACATTCGAGAACGGATGAATAAACTCGGGAATATGCCAAAGTTTAATACTGCAAGAGATATATGAAGCAATTGATTGGAATACTATAATAATAGTCAAATTCAATAGCCACATGAATATAGCAATGTTTGAATAGATCAAGAACTTCATGAGGAATGAATTGTTCAAGAATCTCTAAAAGAATATTCAAAAGTAAGATATATGTAGTCGTAAATGAAGAATAAAGTATTCTCAATTCTACAAGAAACGTTATCACATTCAGTCGCCAAAAGAATATGTCAAAGTTGAAAAATTCTAGTCGTAAATGAAGAATGAAGTAACGTAACGTAACGGCAGATGTTTAGTTGGAGTACTAGGGGTATACCCCGTACCTTCATATCAATAATTACTTATTAAAAGATACATAATTTTTAAAAACCCAAAGTTAAATTTTAAAAAGAAGAAATTAAAAGAGCCCAAGCTCTGTGAAAAGGAATAAAGGGTTAGTAAATGTTCAACATTTAAAATAATGGAATGAAGTATTCCAAATTCTACAACATTTTACTTGTAGTTACGACATTTTACTTGTGTACGTTATCACATTCAGTAGCCAAAAGAATGCATTAAAATTTCAAAATTCTTGGCATAAATGATGAATGAAGTATTCCTACAACATTTTACTTGTAGAATTTAAAATACTTCAGTCTTTTTACAGCATTTTGAAAGGAGACTTTAATTATAATACTTCTGTAAATCTGTATTCTGGAACGTCCAGCTTCTGCGTTAAAGGAGGAGTGAAGAGAGAACTATCTTCCAGATGCTCCTTGGGTGCATGCAATAAAATTGCATTCGCCTCAGGGAATAATTACCCACCGAAATGCTGGTCAGTATGTCAGTGATCGGCAAGTTTAACGAATTCGTAAACAAACGTATAAAAGTATATAAATGTTAGAAGAGGGGGGATAAGTTATGAATTTTTCTTTAAAAAAAAAATGAAACAAAAAGGCTTATTTACTACTCATAATTTTCTTGGTAAAAATATCAGGCTTCACAACTTTGTGTTCAAGGAGGAGTGAGGAGAGAACTATCTTCCAAATGCTCCTTAGATGTATTCATTAAAATAATTCGCCTCAGGGAATTTTTACTCACCGAAATGCTAGTCAGTATGTTAAGGAATCGGCAAGTTTAATGAATTCGTAAACAAACGTGTAAAAGTGTAAAAATATTGGAAAGGAGTTTTCAATTTTATCTAATAAAAATTGATTTTTTTTTCTTGTTTTTACGGGGTTTTTTGTGCAACACAAACATTAGATGCAATCACACTGTTTTACTAAATAAGCACTTAAATATTTGCAATGTAGAAATATATATGTTCAGCTTTTTTTTTTTCTATAAAATTCTAGTGTAAATTAATGAAAGAATGCAGTTTTTTTCTTTCTTTCTTTCTTAGAAAATTATAATTTTCATAATATTAAAAATATAAATATTTTATGTTGCAAAATAATAAATAATAAAATACAAAAAATAGGGATGGTAATATAATATTTATATATATATATATATAAGGCAAAGGCATGAAAAGGCCTGTTTAGTGCACATAATTTTCTTGGTAAAAATATCAGGCTTAACAACCTTTAAAAAGGCGTTTCTGGTTTTTGTTTACAGTACATATATCTTTCTTTCAATAAAATAAATATAATAAAAAAAATATCCCTTTCTTGATGACTAAGAGAAATTACTCAAAAACAGAATACACCGTTGCGTGGGAATCATTAATTAAAAGGGATGATACATAAAGCACTAAACATATCAACTGCAGAGAAAAAGAGCAATAAAAAAGAGAGCGAGAGATGCGATACGATAACAAGGTTTTGAATGTTCTCGCTTCTTGGTAGAGTGCCGCTTTCCTTGTAAATAAAAATAAATCATGTTGGTGTCAGCAGATGGCGACACCGGCAAGCGAGAGGACGAACTTTTTACACCATCGTAGATCATTTCATGTGGTCATGCTCATTAATTCTGTCATGTCGGTGGCATTATAAATGATTTAGTATTGAGTCATAAGAAGTTTTCAAGAACTGAAGGGCGAAATACTAACAGTACTTTTCAGCTCATTACTTGAATAAATGGAAGTCAAAGTAAACAAAAAGTAGTGAAATAAATCTTGCTGAGTGCACAAAGGAAACTTTATGCCGGGGAAATACAACACTTTTATCTCAAAGCTAATAATTAATAGAGACGTCTCAATTATCTACTTAGTTTGTTTGTGAGATATAATCTATGACATCGTTGGTTGGAAAGCGTGTTGTAACAGCTGAAACAGCTATCGGTGTTTGTGTTCGTGAAATCATTTTATGATTTCTATTTAACGCTATTTGGTTTTCTGTTCATTTAAATATGTTTTATCACACTTTTTCTCTTTTAAATTTTAATTGATGTAAAACGTCCTTTATTTCTAAGAAATGTTATCAAAACGAGTTGAACATTTTAAAAATTAATTGCACAAGCAAAAGATATGTTCGCTTCAAAAATAATGACAATAAAAGTATAAAAAATAGTTTTCTACGAAGAGCCAAATCGCTAGTTTTATCAGTTTGTTATAAAATCTTTTATTTTTATTTTATTTTTGTATGTCGGTGGACCCTGTGTCCGCTTATAAGACCACTTACATTTTTACCACAAGTAATGATGAGATAATATTGTCTTTTAGAAGGACTGTAAGGAATACATTTAATTATTTTTTCCGTAAGATAAAGAACTTTTTATACTTTTAAATTTAATATATCTTCTCTTTCTTTTTATAGTTTGTTTGGGAGATATAATCTATGGTAGCATTGGTTGGAAGCGTGTTGTAACAGCTGAAACAGCTATCAGTGTTTGCGTTCGAGAAATCATTTTGTGATTTCTATTTAACGCTATTTGGTTTTCTGTTTATTTAAATATATTTTGTCACACTTTTTTATATATATATATAATTGATGTAAAAACGCCTTTATTTTGTATATATTTTTTTTTCTTCCTTTTTTCTAAGCAATGTCGTCTAAACGAATTGAACGTTTTAAAAATTAATTAAAGAAGCAGAAAAGATGTTCGCTTCAAAAATAATGACGACAAAAGTATCAAAAATAAAGTATATAGTTTTCTACGAAAAGCCAAAGATTTAATAACAGATTTTTCAGATTTAATAGCAAGTTCATTAAAGCTCTGATAGAACAAATATTTCAACATTGTAATATTAAACACTTAATAATATATAATTTTTCCAATTCACATTGTTTTCTAAAATATTTTATTAATTTTACAAAAAAAAAAAAAAATTTAATTTAAATTTACTTTAATTACTTAAATTAGTTAAATGAATTTAAATTTACCTTAATTTTAATTAAATTTAATTAAAATTACATTTTGAAAATATTTTAAAGTTATAAATTTAAATTGTTAAAAATGTCAATTTGAGTAGGTTTTTCCCTTCAAATCGCAATTTTTTTTTTTTTTTTTTTTTTTTTGTTGTTGTTAGTGTTGTTGAAAGTACATATTAAACTAATATTTTTATAGTTATTGATCTATTGAAACCAAACCATCAAATTTATATAGCAGTTACCAATAAAACCGTTAGATGTGTGCCATTTTCAGTTTGAATATGTGCCCCAATTTGGCTTAAATTATTTTAAAAATTTCAATTTTTATTGCCTTGTATGAAAAATAAACGCAACTCTCAAATTTTTAATAACATTATAATATTAAATATTATTTGACATGCACGTCCAACTAAAAACTGAAAATTAAAGAAACACTTTCTTTCCTAAAAATTCCTTAATTCGATATTTTCAGCAATTTCAATATCTAACATTAATTTTTTAAAAATTTCATACAGAAATATTTTTAAAAAAATAATAATTAAAAAAATTGTATCTGATTATGCGATTTATATTTTATCAAAATATTTATTCTGGGACTTGTCACAGTCAAGTTGCCACTAATTTCTAAAAAGTAGATATTATTTTGTGAAGTGGCATAAAAAATCTCCAACATTACAAATGTAATGTGAATAAAAATAAACACATACTAAGATATAATTTTCCAATACCCATTGTTTTCTAAAAATATTTCTTCTTAGTAAATTTTCGAGTTTTATATTGAAATCCCTGAAAATGTCACCTTGAATAGGTTTTTCTTTAAAGTTCCAATTTTTTTTTTGTTATGTTCTTGAATATATATATATTATATATATATATATATATATATATATATATATATTAACTAATATTTTCACCGTTATTGAACCATTGAAACCTCAAAAAATTTATAAAGCAGTTACTAATAAAACAGTACTTATAAATATACCATTTTCAAATTTAACATGCACCCATAATTGGCTTAAATTAATTTAATATTTCGTTTCTTATTGCCTTGTATGGCAAAATAAGTACAACTCTCAAATTTCAATATTAAATATTACTTGATATGCAAATTCCAACAAAAAAAAAAAAAAAAAAAAAAATTGAAACTTTAAAGAAATGCTTTGTTTTCTAAAAAAAATCCCTTAATTCGACATTTTTAGCAATTACAATATAAAAAATTAATTAAAAAAATTTTTCATAAGAAAATATTTTTTTTTTTTAAATAATAATTACAAAATTGTACTTTATTATATGATTAATATTATATTAAAACCAAATCAAGATTATTAAGTTGACACTAACCTCTAAAAAGGTAGATATTACTTTGTGAAAACGACATAACAAATAATACTGCTTAATATTTAATATCGTCAAAATAAAATAATATTGCTTTGCATTAAACAAATTAAATAATATATAAATTTTAATCCTGAAATGGCTTTAAAAAAATGTGTGGGAGATTTAATATATGTTGACAAGAGTATAAAAACAATCATAAACAAAAAAAAAAAATTATGAACAGAACTTAATACACTTACATTTTTTGTTTAGAAATATTGTTTAAAGTAATTTATCAACAAATGACGCCATTCAGAAGTTGTTAGGGTAGATGGAATGCGAAGCAGACTTTAAATGTCAGATTTGAAATAACCGATTCAGGAACCAAAGTTTCAAATTCCAAAACACACTTTTTATGTCAGATTGTAAAGAACTTAAAGATCATTAAAACAAGGAGAAAAATAATAAGATACTATTCGTGTCAAGATAAGAAGCAAAAACGAAATCATAATAATTCGGTGGATTAGTATTACACTATTTTTTATGAAGGACTCCATTATCTCTGTTCTTTTTTTTTTTTTTTTTTTTTGTCTCTGTTTTTCTTTAAATGTTTGACATTTGAAATAGATGACATTCATTAAAAAAAAAAAAAAAAAGATTATATTACTGTTTTTTAAATACTTTTTCTATTGATATTTTTAATTTAAAACTTTTAAAAGTGTAACAAAATTCAAATAATAAAATAGAATGAAAGCTATAGGCTGTTATAGTATTGATTGATTAATTTGATTATTTAAAATAATTTTATTATTTTTCTTTTAGAATAATTTGTTTTTCCAATGAATGCTCTTGCAATATTAGAGTTAAAGTAATTTATAAAAAATGCACTTTATTTGATTGAAATCGCAATTTTGAATTTATTTAGCGTTTCAGCCGATAGATGGCGTTTGCAGATTTTCATTTCATGCGTTTTACAGTAAAAAACCAAAGCATTAAAGAAAAAAAAGTACACGGAATAACTTCTATACATACGGTAACGTATAAATTGAGATTTTAATTAAATTAAAATTAAAATAGAAATGCAAGATCCCCATTTTTATGTCTCTAAGGATTGTCTACAAAAAAAAAAAAATAATAATAATAATAAAAATAAATAAATATTTGTTAATAATAATTATTTTCATACTTTTAAAATGTTTAAATAATTGAAGCACTAAAACTTATGAATTAATAGATTCTTTTTAATATTTATCGCATTTATATAATTAAAGTTTTTATTTCAATTGATTATTTTCATTAATTCAATTGATTATTTAATGAAAATAATCAATTGAATTGATTCAATAATTCATTGCTGATATCTTAAAACTTAGAAAAATAATTTTTTAAGATAATAAGATTTTAAAGTTTTCGCCTGAAATTTTAATTTTATTTTAAGAATAAATAATTTATTAATTAAATGAATATATTAATTTATTTATTCGAAAATCGCCGTACTAAATAGCTGCCACTTTTAATACATTTTCTTAATAAATAGGCCTCTAATTAGCACATTATAATGAAATCACTGATTTAATATGTGAACAATCTCATATTTATTCAATATCTTTTAATATTAACTGTAAATAAGCCCAATAACTATAATTAAATAATTTAAGTGCAACAAATTATTATTTTATTAACAAAAAATTTTGGTGAAATGTAAGTAATTCAATAAATAGCTTCTACAGTTGTTTTTATAGAAAATCCTTAATAGCTGGTGAAAATAAAGAAAAAAATCAACTTTACAGGAATAAAAAAAAAAAGTTGAAGTTTAATTGTAATCAGAGCTTCAACTTCAAGTGATTAACACAACCTGTATTCATCTTTGTAGTTTGATTTCTAAAAGTATGACTTTGCATTCTTATAAGAATACATGTTAAACTGATATTTAATTGCAGTATATTAATTACTACAATTAATAAGGAAAAACCTTAATTAATGAGGAAAAAAATTTCAACTTTAATTTCATGTATTTGGCAATGTACTGAAGATGACAGAACTTTCTAGATTGCTATTTTATATTTAAATTGACAATATCTTTGTCTGACATCTAAATGACTCATTTGCAATATGAAGACAGCTTCAAAAGTTGCCAAAAATATCAGCTGACAGTTGTTGAAAAAGTTAAGTTGTTGACCTCCCACAATTTTTTTTTTTTTTTTTTTAATACTTGCAGACATCCTAATTTATAATAATGATAATCTAATAAACATTTTATTGGAAAACAAATTTTCTAGAATCATATGCTATAACGATTCGAAAATAAATATATATATATATATATAAATCTATATATTCTTTTATGCAGTCAATGTGTAATTTATGTGCATGGATTGCATAAAGGGAAACTTTGTAAATAAAAGTGCAGATGGACTGAACCAGTGCCCGTTGTACTACCTCCCCACTCCTACAGTTTGATGGATCACTCGTAAAAACAGTAAATATAACTGACAGCAGCTGAACTGCAGTACTACTTTAACTGGTACATCTTCCGGGTCCTAATGGATATAAGAGAAATAAATGAATCCATGAAATAAACAGAATTTTATAATCCATGTTTTTATATTTGATTTATATCCTTTGATAAATATGTGTAATGAATAAGTAAAAATATCAATATGCTGTTTACAGTATTATTACGTAAAGAAATCGTACGTAGTAACTTGCTAAAAAAATAAATTTCATCTCTTTTCATTCAAAATAAATGCTTTTAGCCATTTTAATTTTAAAATGTATAATATTGCTTGTAAATGAAATTTACTTTTAATTAGTAATTAAGAATTAAACTAAATTAAAATAGTTAAAAATTAGTACTAAAATATTCATTTTACATGTAAAAATATTATTTTAAAATATAAGAAGTTAAAAGAAAAGAAAAATAAAGTAAAATAAGTAAAATAAAATAAAGAAATGTATAAAACAGAAAAATTTATTTTCATGCCCAAATACAATAATGCCATTGTTTCTTCGATGATAAAATAATTTTCTCGTCTTATAATGAATTTGCTGATAAGAAACAAAATTATTCAAAAATTTTAAGAATTCCATTTTTTAAATTCGAATCTAGTTTTACCTAGTTATTCAGATTTCACTAAATTTACTAATAATGAAAGGGAAATAACTTTTAGAAAAGAAAAGCATGAACCTTTTATTCTAAAATCAATTACAAAATCTACATTAAAGAAATTTACATATTTTTTTTTTTTTTTTTTATGCTCAAATGCATTACTTTAGACTATTTCAAAGAGCTCATCTTCCTATCAATTGAAAAATAAAATAATAATCTTTAGCAATCCATTTACCTATCATTTTTATTTTTACGATGACAATTATCACTCAAAAATTAAATAACTTCAATTAAAAAAATCTGAAACTGAATCTTGTTGAATTTTTCAATAAAAACAATTTTATTTCCCACGATATAACAATTATGGAACATATTTTAAACTCCTAGCTTGTTGGACAATCATTTACTTATAATTTCACCTCAATTTAAGGGTATCTCTTTTACCTGTTTTAAAATAAAAAAATCATCATAGCCCCATATCCTATTTACTTTAGAAATTTGTTTGTTCTACCTTCAATTCGATTTTTAAAAAAGAATAAGGAATCATTCTGCATATCTGTTAAAATTGAATCTGCAAAAAACAATTTCTATGAGGAAAATCTACAAACTGAATTTATTTTTATATTTGAATTCAACGTAAAAATTATCACACAACTATTTTGTCTAGTATAACAAAAAGTTATCTTTGTCAACTATTATCTAACTGCTGATTCATCACAAAATATCCCCAGACCATTCCAATTCTAAACTTGGAAATCCATTTTCATTTAAGTGAACCGAATAATGATGTTTTCATCATCATCCATCTAGTAATTAGTCATCTTTCTTCATTACTTTTTCGCTCTATAAAAATACAAAATATTTAATTATCAGCAATTAAATCACAAACTTTGAACTTGGAAATTAAACTAAAAATGTTTAAATAATTAAGTGTTAAAAAATGCTTAAAAAGAGATTTATTTCAAAAAGGAAAGTTTTAATTATAAAATAAGAGAGACGTTCCTAATTAAAGTAAGAATGCATCATCTACATAAGATTAAAAATTTATTTAAAAAATTATCTGATTACCAATCTGCAACATGTATGAAAAAAATTCTTATTCATTTCATTTTTAAATTCAGATCAATTACTTCATAAGAAAGAAGGAGTTTATTATGATACTCATTTGATGTATCAGTCCATTTAATTACCATAGTCTACTGTTTGTAATAATTAATACTCAAATTTATACAATAAAAGTATACATTCACTTTTTACCAGAAATTGCAAACTTTTTTTAATAATGTATATACGAATATTTGTAAATATAACTAAATAAATAAGAAGACCATTCTTCAACTTCAAAATGGAACTTTTAGAAATGGCCAATTACATGTCCTTACCACATTTACTGTAAATTTGTTTAAGCAGTCCCGTTGCAAAACAATTTTTTTTTACCAGAAATTACAAATATTTTAATAATGCATATACCAACAATTATAAATAGAACTAACTAAATAAAAAGAGCATTCTTGAACATCAAAGAGGAAATTCTAGATCATCAATTGAAAGTCCCAAATTGGGTATCACAATTACATATCTGTTAAAAAAAAATAAAAAATAATAAACATTCGAATCTTATCTAACTTCCAATCTGCCACAAATATTCCAAAAAAAAAAAATCCTCGGGCCATTTCCAATTCTAAAACTACACTCCAATCCATTCCCACCCAAACAAACGGAGGGCAATGATAAGTCCTCGCCACCTCTACCAATACGCTAAGGGGGCACGGGGGGTGGGGTGGGGCAACCCTTTTGCTCAAATAGTGGCGTCCACCTTCCATATTCCATTATCAGTGGGAGCTGTCATCGGTTTTGTGTGTGTGTGCGTACCACACAGAGAGGCTGGATCGAGAGTGGCGAAACCTAATCCCTGGTGAACGCTTCCTTCAATTTCCGGAATAATAGTTTCAGATGTCTCTTGGATATCGGGTGTCCCGAGGACCTCGCGCAGAGAGACATGCGCGTGCAGAAAGGCACCACAGAGGCTCTATTCTCGGCGGAGATGGGATTTGGAGATTGGAGGTGGCATCAGTGCCAGCGAGGTTTGGTTCTTTGGCGGGAAATTGGTTCGCTCCAAGGATTTCGGAAAAGGTTTTACCTTTATTCTTGGTCCAGGATGATGGGTGATAAGGGGAATGTAACACTGTTTTGTTGCTGTTTGGGGATGTGTTGGTTTCTCTACCCAGAATTAGCATGGTGGAACTTTGTGCAGTACGTGTATAGTTGAATAGGGCATATGTGAATTTATTGTTTAATTTGTTGAGTTCTAAATTTAGTTCAGTGGTGAAATTTTATTGAATCGCCAACTTTCTTGCTCTATAGAGAATGGATAAATTTGAACCAAAAGGAATTCTTCTTTTCTTACTTCTCCTAAGTGGAGCTTTATGTAAAAAGTTTATATAATTTGTGAATAAGACCCGCTGTTTGTTGCTGTTTAGTGTTCAGTGAAATTAGTTCTCTGCTTATTCAGAATTAGTATGGTGAAATATCGTAAGCAGTACGTGTATAGTTGAATAGGGCATATATGAATTTATTGTTTAATTAGTTAGATTCTAAATTTAGTTCAATGGTAAAACTTTATTGAATTGTCAACTTTCTTTCTTCTATAGAGAATGGATAAAGTTGACATCAAGCTAGCTGAATCAAAATGAATTTTTCTTTTCGAACTTCTCCTATGTGGAGCATTATGTAGAAAATGCATATGTTTGCGAATAAGACACACTGTTTGTTACTGCTTAGTGATGAATTGGGTTGAGTGCGCAGTATTAACATGTTGGAACCTTATGTAGTATCTATATTGTTGAATTACGCAGTACCTTATGCAGTATCAGGGCATATCTGAATGTATTGCTTATTTAATTATGTTCTAAATGTAGTTCAGTGGTGAAATTTTATTTGTCAACTTTCTTATTCTATAGAGAATGGCTAAAGTTGGCATCAAGCTAGCTGAATCAAATGAATTTTTCTTTTCGAACTTCTCCTATGTAAAAGTTTAAGCATTATGTAAAAAGTTTATATGTTTACGAGTAAGACACTGTTTGTTGCTGTTTAGGGATGAATTGGGTCTATACGCAGAATTATCATGCTGGAACTTTTTGCAGTATCCGCATTTGCAGTTGAATAGGGCTTATCTGAATTTATTGTTTAATCATTTAAGTTTTAAATTTAGTTCAGTGGTGAAATTTTATCGAATTGTCATCTTTCTATTTCTAGGAGAAGGGAAAAGTTGGCATCAAGCCAGCTGAATCATAGGGATTTCTTCTTCTCAAATTTCTCTTATGTAAAAGTTTATATGATAGCGAATAAAAATACAATGTGTTTGTTTTGCCCGATGTTTAAATGTGATTTCGTTCTTAATAAAATTATTTTCAATTTCTCATAATATAAATATTTATTTAATATACAATTGCTTAAATAAAATTATCTTATTCTTATCTGTTTTATTAAATCTATACTACAAAATAGATATTAATCGGGCCAAATCGTGGCCAATGTGCCATTGCCAATCATTGCCAATGTGCGCCATTGGTGAACATTAGGCGGAGGTTCAATCCACTGATGGCATTGTTGTAGACACTATTTTAAAAAACGAAGAGACTTAATAACGTTTGAGATATTCAGTACCTTGCCTCGTTAGTCAGACTACGTGGTGGGAGTTTTTCTGGGTATTCTATTATACGATACGCAAATGAGGTTTAGTTCCTCCCGGTAGGCACTGCCCTTCTTTCTTCAGCGACACAGAGCCAAGTCAGACTTCTACCTACGAGTAAGCAGCTGCACCCCCTTACCCCTTCTTTCATGGACTTGGTCTAGATGTTGCTGTCTACCAAAGGAGATAAGAAGAAAAAAAAAAAAGATATTAATCAACTTTCTTAATTAATAAATTTTTAGTTATATTTTCTTCCAATTTTGTATTTTTGAATACTTTTTTCTTTCACAAATTTATATTTTTAATTGAGGTATAATTTTCTAAGGCATTTGATTCAGTATTACTAATTATAACTTAAATTAAATTTCAAGAATCTAAAACCTTTATCATACTAAAAATATTCTTTCGATTTAAAAAAACATCTTTCAATTATCAATAAATATAAATACTTTTCCTTAATTTATTTAAATTTTATTTAAAAATTGGGTTATTTAAACTTTCATTAATATGTATTTAAATAGCACATATTTTTATAATTTAATATATTAATATAACCAATAATATATCGAATCCTTACTAAAGATATATTCTACGTATAGAGAGATGTGTTACTGCGACTTTTC
The DNA here is from genome assembly GCA_021605095.1 of Caerostris extrusa. Lineage (NCBI taxonomy): Eukaryota > Metazoa > Arthropoda > Arachnida > Araneae > Araneidae > Caerostris > Caerostris extrusa. The sequence goes on along the minus strand of BPLR01013761.1, from coordinate 13,094 downwards.
TAAGTACTTTTTTTTACAATAAAAATATTCGATTACTATCATAGCATAAATAAAAAGAGTAGACTATTTGATAGTGGATAAAATTTCTTAATGTGGGTGGCTTTTGTATGAGACGGAAAACTGATATTCCCTACGGTTACGACATAAAAAAAAAAAAAAGATATCTCATTTCTTATTATAAAAGCTAACCCTTAAAAAAATTAACATGAGCCTGATATTTAATTATTTTTTTATTTTTGTAAGCATTTCCTTTCACTCCGTGGGTAGGAAACTGTAATAAAACTGTTTTGAGGAAATTGAATTAAAAATTATTTTGTGAGGGAGTTTCGCTTGCATTTATTACTTTTCCTTACATTTTAAATTATTTAATAAATAGATAAAAATTTGTTATAATCAAGAAATAAATTCTATGCTAATAATGTAAAATTAAATTGGAGAAAAATTTAATAATAATTGTAAATGTTATTTTAATATTAAACTCAAATATTTGTTCAAGTAAGGGATTTTAATACAATAAAAGAAAGTTTTATCAAAGATGTAAAAATATGATAAACCCATTACATTGTCAAGGGATTTATGTTATCGATAAGGCATTATTTCAGAACGATATTTCTCAATTTGTTTTTAAATAAATAAAGGAAACATTATCTGAAATAATAAACTTATCAAAATAATATTTCAAAAAGATTAAAAAAAAGAATTGTCCAGTAATTCGTCTAAAATAAGGCTCTTAATATCTTTATTTCATGTTTTTCGTCAGTAACGGACAAACATGAATTTTCATCCAGAATGTTAAATTCATGAAATAAAATTATAAAATAAATCATAATAAAATTGTAATATTTGTAAACAAGCCGAAGAGAAGATTATCATTATTATATATATGACTGTTTATTTGCCGAAAGCATCTTCTTTGATAACTATCAGTCATTTTATTGGCTAATGACGTTAGATTAAAATGTCCGGTATTGTAAAACTACAATATTTAATTTTGATTGCCAATAAGAATTTCAGAATAACTCTTTATTAACATGCACAAATCATTTATAATTTATGCCATACCATAACTTGATCACAATTTTTTTCTAAAATTTGGCTTCTTATCAAATATGTATATATACATCATTCATCATCAATAGCACGACAGCATCGTGCTATTGGAGGACCATTGTCTAGATGACAATGGTCCTCCAATTCTTAACCTTTAGTACCGTAAAATCTTTTTCAACTGCGTTTTTCCATCGGGGGTCATCTTCCTCTTTATCCCTGTGGCTTAGCCAAAACGAGCCTTTTACAGGGCTTAAATCATTCATTCTAAATACATGAGCAGCCTAGTGTAATCTATTGATCTTAATAAATTTTATCATATCTGAGTTTGTTTTTCCAATGTTCCATGGCGAAGCCATGTGATTTCCTGTTCGGCAACAACATCTAATCTATAAGTATTCAGTTGTTCCAACAGCATTTGTAAGGCCTTAGGTCTACATAGAGATAAAACATTCCAAGTTCCAACAACCAAATCCAGATCCCGTTTCTCATTATCCTTATTCCCTATATATGTATATATATATATTCCACTGATCATAAATTAGCTATATGTCTATTAATTTAATCATCAAAGTTCTAAGAAATGATTAAAATCGTCTGCTTATCGAAGCACGTCGATCTGTCCAACTTTCCAATAAAATGGCACTTATGCAGGGTGGTGGGTGAGGGCAGCCGCAGGCGATATCTATTTCAGAAGCTCCCCTATCGATGTCGTTGTCGGTGCGACACTTGTCAAACCCGGTGTCCACTCACCTGCGAAAAATATCCTTCCGATATTGCTTCATCGTTTGATCACTCGGCTAACGACGAACGGAAGACAGTGATGAAGCACGTGACGCTCCCGTTCCACCGATGATGCTTATCACTCGCGCCACCCAGGGAGTTAGTCTTGGTGGGAGAAGAAAAATGATAATGAAGATCTGTGTCAATCGAGCATCGATTGGGAGGATAAGTGTACTGAAATTCAAGTATCGGGAAAGAAAGTGTGGAGTCTTGCTGCTGTTGGTGAAAGTGATCGAGGCAGTTAAGAATAGAGATAATGTACTGAAAATATTCAAGAAATGATAATGTTGTGAAAATAGGAATATTCTTCAGAATGCGATGAGACATTTAAAGTATCAGTCACATTAAGTCAAATAACAAATCAATGTTATAAACCCAAAAAGTAACTTGCCTTTAGATTATCTCAAGGAATAATGCATATTATTCGTTTCGAAGATCGTGCTTGTAGAGTTAACTGATATGACTCATTATGAATTATGAATCAGATAAAATTTTACATATGATAATGCTTTTCATAAATATTTCATATTATTAAAATCACATTTCTTTAGGGGTATTTTAATGAAAAACTGATAAATCAAACACTGTGAAAATCTCTAACAATATGGTTGATTCTTTTGTTAAGTAAAGAACTACTTGTCTTTTCAAAGATGTTCTTAATTAATATTTAGAGACATATTTTAATGTTTATATTCATTTTAAAAGAAAATATTAATATGATACCTATTAATGCATAAATAATAATATTATTATACATCTTCTTAATTGGTGGTTCAGCCCCATGGTGGCCAAGGCCATCTGCCTTCTGACTGATTTCGTTGCTTTTTTTTTTTTTTTTACTCGTTTAGGTTGGCAGCCTTACTTACGCCCAATGCTCTTACAATCATATACAACGGGACCTACAGTTTAAAGTAGATTCCGAACGACTACAAACACCCATGTCACCGTCGAGACTCAAACGCGAAACTTGCGGCAACGGGCGCCAAAGCTTTTTCTCACTTTTATTTATTGAATAGGCTTAATTATCACATATAAGATGAGAAGTTCAAAGAATTCTGAAGATTACAAGTGTGATAGCATTTAATTAGTTAACCAGTGTTAAATTATGAATTTCCTTCTTATTGTCGATAAACTATTAAATCAATATGCTTTTAAAGTCACTAACAATAATAATTTCTCTGTTATGTTCGGCCTGGTGGCCAAATGGCTAGCGCTCTGGTCTTTGGTAACACAGGCTTCAGGATCGAATCCTGCCGTTGTCATGGATTGTTTGCGAGTGGTTCGAATCCGCTTTAAACTGTAGTTCCAGGTTTGCTTAGCCCTCGTGTGCACAAGAAAACCACAGAGCGACAAACCAAACCACATATTGTAGTTTCTACATATCAGTTCCACGTTATGACCACACAATGAGGTGTTTACAAGTACCAAATTATAAAACGAACTTAAGCCAAAATTTTCGCGAAATTCCTCGAGACCAAAAAAACCCAACAAAGCGGAACTTCTTTTGGCAAAAGGGGTGGACATGCTAATAAAAGAAACGGAAATAGTAACCCTCCTCAAGAAAGTGATTTCTTTTCAGTCTCATGGCTACCCTTTTACGCTCAAGTGTCATTGGAGACTTGTAAGTACTACAACCTCCCTGTCCCCCCCCCCTTTTTATAAGTCAAAAAGACCTTGTTGAAAGGGGATGGTGGAGGTTAGGGCACAATGGATATGGATTTGGAGGGTGGATCGGCATACACCCTGGGAATAAAAGATGGGCGAGGCGTTATTCTTTGGGATAAGCGTGAAGTCCTCCAAGTAGTCAATCTGCAGTGTATTGACTTGACCAGTCCAGAAAGCTTGGTGGCACAAATATTTATCTGACGGTCATTTATCAAAGGAAAAATTTTGATTTTTGTTTGCTCACTTTTCATGCGTTTAAGAATATGAAAAGAAGTTCAGTATATTTTGTTGTGGCTCTAAAGTTATCCTTCACAATGTAAGTATGTGGTATGTAATAGTAGAAGGTCCTCCTTTTAACACTGCATTGGCTCAAGTTATTTAGTTGTGCTTTCTGACAACAAAATAATCAATATATTAATTGCCTTTTGAGATTTCTCTAATTGTTGATCATCATTAGATTTTATAGTATGTATATCTGTCGTTGAATTTTTGAAATTTATAGTCATGTATTTTTCACTCAATAATTAATATACTACTGTGTCCAAAAACTAAGATCAATTTTTTTTTTTTTTTCAAAAACTCTTTATTTATTCTTCCAAATTTGTTTCATCGCCTTCAAAGTAATCCCCTCCGGACACAATGCACTTATGTCAACTTTTTCACCAATCCTCAATGTATGCTAAAAAGTCATCGTCAGGGATGGCCTTCAATGCTCGCGGCGATTCACGTTGAATCTCTTCAATCGACTTAAACATTGAGAATATTGCAATAAACTTGACGTTAGATAAATATCTAATACTTCTAAAATAACTATAATACACTGATGAGAAAAACTAAAGGAACAAAAAAAGATGCTTTTTGTTAATTCTGTTAAGTGAACAGCAATGAAAGATTTATCAGTAACGCAATGTCAATGTTATCACGTTGTCCAATGGGATTCACTTTCGCTGTAGAAAAATATGCAAATTATTGAGCTGGTTCTTTTTGCACGTGGGGGATTTGAAGTGAAATTGCAAGGATTGTGCAACTAGTAGAATAAAATTTTCATTTGTAATAGGTGGAATATATCGTACAGAAAACATTTGATGGATTGTGAAAAATGGCATGCGATTGAGAAAATGGAAGCAGGGAAGAGACAGACAGACTTAAAAAAAATAGTCAAACTCGTCAAGAATTTGGAAATGGTTTAAAGACACAATGTACACAGACAATCAGGTCAAAAACGAAAAACGTTTTCAGATCGAAAACGTGCCATAACAGACTTTCAGAATAGTTATTTGGCAACGATTACTAAAAGAAACAGGCAACTGAAGTCAGTTTAAATTGCAAAGGAGTTCGCTGCAGCAACAGGAACTCGACAATTCAGATTTACTATGAGCTACAGGTTGTATAAATAAAAGTTGTACACAAGGTAACAAGTGATTTGTATTTCGTTAACTCCTGAAATGCGCCCGGTTACAGTGGTGCAGAAATCCTCATGATTGGAATACCACAGACTGAAGTCGAGTTTTCTTAATCTAGGAATCCCGACTTTATTTGGAGATTGATTCCCGATGTTTATACTATGGAGAAAAAAAGAACACACAAATAAGTCTGCAAGCATTTATGAAAGGCGTCAATACAACGGTCGTGGAATCCTGGTATGGGCCAGCATCACTTTGAACGATTGCACAGACTTACACATTTTTACCAGTGCAACTCTGAATTCTGAAATATACAGAGATAGCTTCTTGATCCTCAAGTCATGCTGTTACGGTTGCAATCAGTAATAACTTCCTCCTAATGAATGGCAATGTGCGTCGTCAACGCGCTGCATTAGTGAAGGATTATCTTGAGGACGGATTAAAATCCGATAAAACCGACACACTAGGACGTCGATTTGCATCTCGCCAACCCCGACCTAACACTCTCCAGGAGCTGCAAAGTGCTATTCATCTTGAATATACTTTGTTACCGAAGTACTTCAGGACAATCTAATCCGCAATATGCAAAATTGCTGTAAAGATTGCCTTTTGATCAGGGGTGCCTACATATCTTATTGATTTTTTTTTTTGTGTGTCTCTAAAAAGTTGTAACAGTAACATTTTCTTTCCCCTCTTACTTCGATATATTTCTATGTTTTTATTTAAATTTGTTTTTGCATGGATAGGTAGTTCTGCATTTTCTCTCAGGCATGGCAAAATAAAGATCTTATGCAAGTTGAATATTCTTATCTGCTTATTTATTCAAGTTATGTGAGTTTTTATAGTTTTTCCTTTAATTTTCGCCAGTGTATTTAATATCAAGTAAAAGGAGCTCTAAAATATGAAAACTTAATTTTTTTTTTTCGAAAAATTTATGTTTAACGAGTAAAACTTATACATGTTACTAAATTATCAGTAAGTGTTATGTATAATTGAAAAGAAGACTATAAGGAAATTTAACTCAGAAAATACTATTTTTTTTAACCTGTTTAAAATGAAAATGTAATTATATGTAATTTTAATATAACATCTACTACGTACATCTTACGTACATAGTAACATGAATTTGACAGCAGAATGTATACTTATGTATTCAATTTTGATTATCATGGACTAAAATTCTAATAAGTTTTGTTTAAAGGATAAACAAATCTTTGCATCTATAACGGCATTTCTTCATTCTTTTTGTAAACCTGCTACTTTGAATCTGAGACACATGTCCCCACACATGGTGGCAATAGCAACTTTCCATAATTTTTGTTCCCGGTCAGATTGAAAAATAGACTTCAAAAATATAGCTTATTTGCATAATAACCTCTCTTGTATCTTCCATATTGGGAGATATATTTCGACACGACAGGCAATTTTCTAAAGGGTGGGTGATTTTTTACTTTAAAAATCACACGTATATTTGAATCATAATGTGGTGTGATGGCGTGCAATTTATCAACAAACTATTGCAATTGTATGTATTGGCCCATTATTAACCAATAATATTTACCGTCAGACAGCAGATAGAATAACGTTTTAAGCAATCAAATTCTTCATTCGTACATTGCGAAACTTTAAAAAAAATAAATGTAAAAAACATCGAACAATCTCGAGGAAACTCTACCTTCATTTGTGAAGGTGGTTCTACAGAACAGCTTCCAAGTTCGCAGGGTTTCTCAAACACACCCCACAAATGGAAGACAGGCCGTCAATCGAAACGGCAAATAACAGCGGTCATCATCACCTCGCCAATCATTAGGTGTAACCAGCAAACAAAATGGAATCTAATCATTCTACAAAATACAACATCCATCACCTCACCAGCAGAAGGAACTGCGAATACCCCGCGCCAGGTATATTAAGAGAGGGGGTGATCTTAAAAAAGAGGGGTGGCCGAAAAAGAGAAATAAGAAAAAAAATTGGGGGGTGTTACCGCGGTCGATCTGTGGTACCCGCCGTTTCGCCATCAATTCCATGGTTGTCGGATCCGCTTTTGAAGCCAGTAACAACTGCAACACCATAAATCAAGCCGAACAAGAGGCCAAGGGTGTCAAGCTCCTCTTGTGGTCTACCTGGATATCCACTAAAATACCCACTTGAGGTGGAACATTGGGAAGAAAGAGGGCTCCCCATTCAGTGCTGGGAGCTGCACAAAAAGTTGCCCAATATCTGGTTCTGTTTGTTGGTAGTCCGTGGCCAAAAAGCCAAACGACTTTTTGAAAAGGCAGCACTTGAGGGAGGAGAAGGGCGGGACAACATCTTGAGGCAGATGTGGATGATTTAAAGCACTTTAAATGTTTTATTGTGTTAGACAACTTGGAGAAATTTAAGGCTTCCGTTGCGATTTCGGTTTGTGAATGAGATGAATTGTTGTTTACATGTAGTATGTTGGAGCTGAGTTTGCGGGCACGGATGGCTTTCTTTGTATTGATATTTTCCTCAACAACATGATATTCTGATTATTTAAATAAAGTCTCCACTCCTTTAAGAAAATTAATATTTTATGTAAATATTTGCCTTTTTGTTGTGTGTATCAACTAATTATATGCAGCTATTCAGCGTTTTGTTTTGTTTTTTTCTATCTTAATACCACACATTTAAAAAAGGTAAAAAAAGCGTTTTTAAGAAAAGGTTTATTTTTATAAATTTTTTTTTTTTTTTTTCATTTAAGTTGCGGAAATTTTCATAAATGCTTTTTATTTGTTAGTTATACCAGATTATTATTATTATTATATTTTTACTATTATTAAGGCAAAAAATTTGATTTTGGTTTTAAATAAGTTTGAATGTTTTTAATTTAAAATGATAAATAATTTTAGTATACATAATTTTATAGAATGTATGAATACGGAAAATTCAATAATTTTCAATGAAAATATTTTTAATAAAAAAATTATACCAAGCCGATGAATTTTGTATCTTATTAATACAAACCCAATAAATATAATTCCAGGGCAATAGGAAAAAAAACATTTAAAAAAAAAAGGTTACACATGGTTGAATATGTTTAAAACTAATAAATTAAAATATTTAAAACTGATAGATTCTATAAAAAAGAGTGCGTGTTCATGCAGTGTTTTTAAAATCTAAAATAAGTTTATTGCATAAATATATTTTTTTAATTAATAGATTTGTCTTTCCACTTAATACTGAAAAAAAAAAAAATCTGCTGCTCAAAATGCTCACAACTTCATTTTGCTCTAATTTATAACCTTATCGAACTATTTACAAACATTTAATAAACATTAAACATTTAAACATATCTAACGTTATTTTCATGACAGAAATCTTATGTAAATTTAAAAGTAGGGCATTTATAACATTCAATGTCTTAATAACAAAATTAATGCAAAGGTAATTTTTTAAATTTATCAAGGGGTCATAACTTTTCTGATCTATGTTAAATGGGCGAAAATTGAACATTCTAACAATTAAATTAAATTCCCTATTATTGAAATTATAAAAATAATAATAATACACAAAAACACAAGAGATAAATTAGAATTAATATTTCTAAAAATATACATTATTTAAAAATAATGTCAAATAAATTGCAATGTTTTCAGTACATTAATAAACTCATATCCTTTTTTTAAATCCTCCACAAATATTATCCAGGGTAGCAACCAATACTCCCCAAATGCACCACATTCCCTCTATATTCTTCCTAAAGATCGCTACTCCCGTATTGAATGGAAGAAGCCCGAAATAAAAGTGCAATGAAATAAAAGGATGGCTTTCAAGCCAGACATTTTAGGAAGACATCCCTTACTCCTGGTGCAGCATAAAATAAACTGTTAAGTGCTCGGGTTACAGCATTTTTTGAAAGAGAGGTCCCCCTAAATGCGTTTATTGTGCTCCAGTCCTACCTCCCTGATGCTTTCTGAATGGCCATTCTTGTGCCTCCGTGGAAGTTGGTGTGCATCAAGCGAAAATGGCGTCGATGACTTTTTGAAACTGAGAAGGTATCGTTTGGGTTTTGTTGGCCCAATACAGTGGTATCGTATACTACGAGATGGTGGTATGAGTAGTGGAATAAATCTAGATTTGGAAAATAGGTGCATCATGGCTTTTAGGGGAGGAGGTTTTTATTTTTTCCATTTTGTAATAGAGAGAACAATTTTTTTTTATATTCTTTATCATTTTATTAATTCCGTATATTTTTTATAGTGTGTCCTCATCACTATGTATATAAGAGTATGATGTTTTGCACTTAATATTATTACATAATATGCAATGGATAAACACAATATAATTTGCGTATAATAATTGAGGTATTTTATAATATAATGTATGTAAAGAAATTTAAGAATACAAAAGATTAAAAATAGTTATATAATATGTTTTATTCTATATGTTAACTTGGCGGAGTTAAAAGTAAATTCTGATTACATCATGATTAAAAAGTTGTTAATTTTAAAGGGAAATGTACTTATACAGTTTTTTAAATTATCATTCTGTTACTCCAAGTAATAATCATGTAATAATCGTTTTTTTTTTTTTTTTTTTTTTTTTTTTCTTTTTAATGAAACAAACGAAGATTCTGTGTACCGTTAATGGGGAACAATTGTTGCTTAAAAAATTATATGAAAATTTTCAATTCAATCTGCATCAAAGATTTACAAAATTAACGGATGCAACGAATTTCAATTTTGTTTATCCCCTTCCTATTTTTGATTTATTTTTTAATTTTTTCTAAACACTATTATCCATTCCCCTCCCCCTCCCCACAAAAATTAGATTTCAAACTTACTATTATAAAATAAAAAATAAAAAAAAAAAAAAAGAATTAAATTGTTAGTAATAATATAATTAGAAATTTGTGTAGTTAAAAAAATCCTAATGTAATTTATTTCGATTTTTTTAAAGGAAAATATGAAAATAATGAAGAATCGAATTTTTTTTTTTTTTTGGCAAACTTAATTTTCTAATCATTAATAATTGCTTTTTCATTTAGTTTTTAGTAAATATTATCTTATTTTGTGTATATACTATGTACGACTATATTACGAAAATTTTAATTTTGTGTTTTTGAATTGTGTAATTTTCTTCTATTTCATTTAAAACCAACAAAAAATTAATAATAATAATAATAAACACTAAATAAACATAATAATAATTGGAGAAACAGCAGTTTTTTAATAATGTCAGCCATTTACAATATGGTAAGCCTATTAAGGTATTTGTGAAACTGTTTGAAATATTTTGGAAAGTTTTTTTTTTTTTTTGCCGAATGGGCTACAATTTGACTTTCAGGACATTATAATTTGTTGAAAAACTTTAAATGGTTTCCATATTTATAATTATGAATCGTGAATTATATATTTCTACAAAATTATTAGTTTCATTTGGATATTAAATTCGAGATATTTTCATTTAAATTTCCAGTAAATTAAATAAATACAATAGGCAAATAATATAAGGTTTTAAAGGTTATTTACCTTATAGTTTTTATAAGGTAAATAATATTCAAATCCATAAATTAAATAATATGAAAATGAAAAATATAATATAATGAATATATGAAACTAATAATGAAATTTATAATGAAAAATAGTATTATATAATTAAATTGTACAAATATTGTTCATACTTAATGTAAAATTTGAGTAAATGTGACGGGCTATTTTAGCTTCATACATTTAACTGTCATCGCATTTCTATGTTTTTGAAATATTTATTTATATTTTTTTTTACAATCGTAAGATATTTCTTTATATTTGTTACGTTTATAAGAAATTATTAATAAAATAAAAATAAATAATTTTGTTTTCAAAACTTATAATTCATTTATTTAATGTATTAATTTCTTACAAACATGTATAAAAATAAATGCAGCTTTTCTTTTTTTTTTAAATAATTTTTTTTATCGGCTACTTATGTAACTTACTACCGTCATAGTTTGAATAGTAAATATAAAAATAGAAACTGATCGTCCCTAAAACTTAATAATAAACAGACAACCACCGAGTAACATCCATTTTTCATATAACAATGAACAAACCTCCATAGAACCTCATCTAACAAATTAAACACAACCTGAGCTAATACATCAAAAGAACTGGACGAAAGCTTTGAACGAGAGCAATCACATTTCGTACTATCAAATGTAATAACCTGACCTAAGTTAACCCAGTCCAAGACAATTGAAAAAACGACGCCTCGCAGGATTGCTAGTAATTACTCAGCCAGTTGTAACTGTAACAGGCCACATATGAACGTAAATAGAGACCACGCCCAATCTCTGTCTGCGGCATGCAAATCAGTTTTGTGTGGATCATTTGTCAGCGGCAAGTGAGCTGTTATGCAGTCCAATCAGAGAGTGGATTGGTCATGACGCCTGCAGGTGTGAAGGTATGTGGCATGATGGCAATAAAAACGTACCTTGTTAGTTGGGAGACTCCCTAACACAGCCCTCCCTCTTTCTCACCCTAAACAGAAGAACACCAGAACGAATTCCGATTTTGTTTTCTTCTTCTTCTGTGTTGTTAGCGTTCAAATTGAACATGTTTTCCTTTTGACAAGGTGTTAATGGAAGTTGAAAGATATGGAAGTTCGTGTTTGTAGTTTAGTATGCAATTTCTTTCCGATCTTTTTTTTTTTTTTTTTTTATCATTGCTTATATTCTTAAACATTAATAAGTATTTCTTATAAAAGTTAATTTTGTTAGTGACATTATTCTTTAAATTGACAGAAATTTGTTAAGAGTTAGTTATAAAAATATTTTACATTCATTATTATAATTTTAATTATAATTACAAGTACTTACTCATCCACTTCACGTGCCCAGTGGCACATAAGGCCCTCAGCTTATTGCGCCATCTTAAGTGGTCATCAGCAGCAGATCTTTCTAGTTACTGATCTGATCACCTAGCAGCCTGTTAATTTCATTTTCCACCATTAGTCTCTACGTTAACATGAGTCTACTTTTTTTCCTTTTGCCTTCCGACACCCATGTTATCGCTACTGCAGGGATTTTAGCTGAAGGCATTCTTAGTATATGGTCAATCCACTTCCATCTTTTTATTTTTTATGTTATTTTGTAAGCGATCCTCGCTTTGTCTTATTATAAAGATTTAAGTTTGATAATGTTTGTGCCCAATATATTTTTAAAATTTTTTAAAGCCTCTATTTTACTAACTGTTTAAAATTTTTTTTTATTTTCTTATTTGGTTAATTTGCATGTTTCGGTTCCGTATAAAACTATGCTTTTACCATTGAATTAAATATGCTGATTTTTCTTTAACATTAAACTACTTAAAATAGTTACAAGTGGTAACCTTGAAATTCAAATAATAATTCTTATTGAAAATATACATTAACTAGAGAAATAGAGATATTTCATTAAATTTAATCTAAGACTTAGAAAATTTTTTTTTCTTTTCTACTTTCCTTTGAATTTCCTTCTTATTTTTGAGAAATTCACAATGCTGTTTCATGATAGAGAAATTATCATTTATTTCATGATAATGAAACTGTCATTGATTCATACCTAATTGCAAAATTAACGTTCTCTTTTTTAGGTTATCTGTTCAGCAATCAGTAATTGGCTTGATCACATACACACAAAAATTTATGTATGTACGTTTATTATTTCTGGTTCAACTATGTGTATGTGCAAATATTGAATGCAGAAATTGTGCCAATTCAAATATTAATTTCTTCTTCAAAGATAATTTATCATAATCATATAAAATTTAACTTAACATCAACAAATTAGAGTGTAATTTTAAAGAACAATTTGTTAGTTTTTTTGTAACACTAAAGAACAAATAGGCCAAAAAACCACGACATTTTTCCTCACAAACTTATAATAATTAAATTATAGGAAAATTCTGTTATTATTTCCTTAAAAGATAATTTATGGTCGTTCCATTTCCTGAAAACGCTATGTCCTCACTTAAAAGCAATTATTATTTCAAAAGATCTCACGGTTGAATTCTTTAAATAAAAAATTATTAATAAATGAAATGACAAGAGTGTGCAATAAGCATCCGCATGTTCCGCAACACGTGCTGCATACCGCCGAAGTCATTTTAATACCACCGCAGCAGTGCTGTCAACGTGATGGTTCGACTCACAGTCTGCAACAGTGCAATTTTGCGCTCATGAGCAACGAAGCAGGACTTTGATGAAAGATAACAC